>JAGFMF010011623.1:69292-154907 GCA_019455555.1 Galemys pyrenaicus
GGGACTGAGGTGATGGTGCACGGGTGAAATGGTGGTGGGTACCCCCTGGGGACTACAAATGATGTCAAATATAACTAATAAATAAAAAGAAAAAAAAATCTAAAAAAAAAAAAAAAAACAAAGGTTGTTTCCAAACTTGGCCTTTGTAAAAAGTGCTGCAATAAACATAAGCGTGCCCATATCCCTTTGAATTAGTGTTTTTACATCCATAGGATTGATGCCTGGGAGTGGGATTGCTGGGTCATTAGCTAGATCTATTTTTAGCATTTTGAAAACCCTCCACACCATCCCACCGACAGCATACCATACCAAATCTTCCTTTTAAATCTCTGCATTCTTTCAGTACTGTTGTTACTGGTCTTTTTGACATGAACCATTCTCACATAGTAAAATGATATCTCATCGCTGTTTGGTAAATAATGATGAGCATTTTCTTCATGTGCCTGTTAGCCATCTATATGTCTTCTTTGGAGAAGTGTTTATTTAGCTCTCCTGCCCATTTTTTAACTGGGCTATTTGTTTTCTTGCTGTCTTGTGTGTGTTCTTATAGATCTTGGTTATTAATTAGCGCCTGTTGGATGGATGATATACAAATATTTTTTCCCATTGACTAGCAAAACCTTTTTAGTCTGATATAGCTAATTTCTTTTTTTAATTTATATTTATACATACAAGTATTGGGGTACAGGCCAGAGGTGTCGGGGAGTGAGAAGATCTACCAGAGACAGAGTGGGGATCAGAACAGGCAGATCTACCTAAATACACTGCTGAGGGGAGCAGCGGGCGAGGCAGGAGAGGTCTGCTGTGCCATGTGGGTCCCCTCCCTGGCAGGGGATTGAACTCGTGCTACAGTGGCTGCAGATGCTTCATAGTGTGGTGCTTAACCTTGCTCCACCAGGGAGGCCCTGATACAGCTAATTCTTCTAAGGAGAGTCTGACTGACTGGGACTGATACACAGGCCACCCATGGCCAGGATAGGGTCACCGGCAGAAACACTGAGATTGAAATTAATGAGGGGGGTTCTCAGATAAAGTAGGGTTAGCAGCAAATGAGGGGAAATAGGTGACAAGGGGACAAGGACCGGACACAGTGCTCCAGGCCCACTTTCAACATGGAGTCAAAGAATCCTCCCACATGAGTGCAGCTGGGGAGCAGCAGGGACCGCACTGTCCACACTCAGGGCCAGGATGAAGTGGTGCCAGCAATCCCCAGTCAACGAAGGAGAACCAGGGTCTTTCTGAAGCTTAAGACAGGAGGCCTGGCCCAGAGAGCCTGGACCTGTTCCCCCCCACTGCTTCTGAACCATTGAGCTCCCCAAAGATCTCTACGCCAATGGATGGAGAGCTCCTTGACCTCTCACCTTACCCTTCTGGCCTCTCTCTGTCTTTGCCTCTATGGGAGCCCACGTGGCTAGGGAAGGGGTCCCAGGTCGGGAAGCAAGCAGGGGATACAAAACACATTAAAAGAGAAGGGTTATCGCACTCACCTTGTGTTGCTCTGATTTCATTGTCTTGTTTTGTGTCTGCTCTGCCCCACTAGACTGTGTGCTCCAGCAGGCACAAGTTCTGTCTGCTCTGATCACTCACTGCTGTAGCCCCAGGCCTAACCAGCATGCAGTAAGCTCTTAGGAAAACAAACACTTAAGACTGAACAAAGAACATGCAGTAAGGCGGAGGCTACACCCCACCTCTGCCTGTGACCCTGAACCAGACAGACTAGATCAGGCCTAAAACTGAGTCCAAGAGGATTTAAGAGGAAGCTGGGTGAAAGAAAGAGCACAGCTCTAGACTCAGCCAGACCTGGGTACTGAGCTGGCTCTGGAACTTGCAGAGGTGGTGGGGAAAAGGGTGTCAGCTCACCACCTGAATGCTCTATCTCCTGGGTCTGGGGAGTGGCGTGTTTTAGGAGAGCGGCCTACAAAAGGCAGTGCCTAGCACAAGGTGTGGGTGGGGGTAGAGGAAGGAAGCATCAGTGAGGAGTGACCTACATGATGCCTAGCCCAGGGACCCCAGGGGAGCATCTCCAAATCTCCAACTGCAGCTTCCAGGATATCCAGCTTGTGGTCAGCAGAAAGACCACGTCGGCATTGCCTCAGCTGCTGGAGATGAGACTGAAAGAGATACACAGCAGGCAGTTTGTAAAACGAATTTATTAGCTTCATGAGAAACAGCTGCCATGAGTTTCTGGCTGGGGACAGAGCTCTGGTGGAACAGGAGGAAAAGCCCCACCTGTTCTCTCTATCTTCAGATCAGTGTCTAAATTGGGGTTCCAAAAAGAACCCCCCACTTCAGTGCAGGCACAGGTTCAGCCAATGCATTCTTGTTAGATGTTAGATTCCTCTAAATGGGAAATGAATCAAACCAACATTCTGAACATTCATATCGAGACTTATCTGGCATACCTGCCAGTGTTTTGAATTAACAGCCAGGACCATAACATTCCGAATCGCTATCGTAAAGTTGGACAGTCAACCGGAATTCTAGAGTACGAAATAAGACTGCCCTAACCTTCTAGATGATTTCATCCACACTATAAAATGCTTGATTCCAAAAATCAACTGCAAATCTGACGTTCTAGGTTGTCCACCAGGAACCCAATGTTATGGCTTTTCATATAAGGTTCTTCACTAGAAGACCCTTCAAATATACTGTAAGGTAAGTGCGAGTTATCAGGTTTTACCAGCCTGTAAGTAAGCAGCCTGTCTGTTAAAGAAAGCCAGTGAGTCTCTTAAAATCACCTGTGGGCGATGCCCTCTTCGTTGTTGAGGGTGAGAAGCTGAGGAACCGTTCTTGGACGGGCAGGGACCATAGCTTGTGGTGGAGCCCCCGCTTGTGGTGGAGCCCCAAAAGTGTCCGCATGTGGAGCTTGTATCCACGGATCCCCGACCCGTGTGCATGTGCGCAGGGCTGGCCTGGGTGCAGGGTCTGCGTGTCATGTTGGGAGCTACAGAAGCCAAGTGCTGGGGTCATAGCAGGGAGTACCCCTGGGGTTGGGCAATTACCCCCAAAGAGTACAGGATCACCAATCCAAGAGTGAGCACATGCTGGGGGTGGGTGCGGTGTGTGGCTTGTGGCTGAGACCACAGCCAGAGAAGGCCAGGAAGCCTGACGACTCCTGCACATGACGGCAGATGCCATGTCTCCCCTCGCATGCGCAGTGCCTTCGGCAGCAGATGTGGTAGATCATCTGCTGGTGCCAGTAACCTTGTCTTTTGCCCCTAGGCTGGGCTTACTTGCATTTGTATTCATATTTTGTTTCATTGTTATATTGTTTTGTATTGTTTACTTTTTTAAAGATTTATTTATTTATGCATACAAGAGCTGGGGTGTAGGCTGAAGATGCAGGGGGTGAGAGAATTCACCAGAGACAGAGTGGGGAACAATCTCCTGAAAGACACTGTTCAGGGGAGCAGCGGATGAGACAGGAGAGGTCTGCCACACAGGTGGGTCAGCTCCCTGGAAGGGATCAAACTCATCCTGCAGTGGCTGCCAACAGCAGAAGCATTATGAATAGTGCTGCCACTTAACCCCTTGAGTCACCAGGGAGGCCCTATATTGTTTACTTTTGTGGGTCATAGTTGCTGAGTTCATATTTGCCAAGGGAAACTTGTGAATAGATTGTATGGCAGAAAACCCTGAGGGGGTGGACTATAGGCACTTGAAGTAGGGTGTGGGCATGCGTAGGTGGGCGCACGTGTGCAAAGAGACTGGGCCTATAGGGTGCCCTTACAGGGTGGCCATGAGCCTAAGGAGAGCAGAGGCAGAAGTAGCAGAGAAGCAGCAGCAGTAGAGAGCCCAGAGAGTGAAGACCCACTGGGGCTGCCAGCCTCCTGGCTCCCTGGCCCCCCGCCTGCTGTGTACCTGGTCACCTCTGGTGCAGAGAGACCAGTAAAAGCCTAAAAGAGCCACCAACTCCTTCTCGGCCCATCTGCCTGAATCACAGAGAACCTGCCCATGTCATCCTGACCATACCAAATGAGAACAACCTCCAATATTCTGGACTGTTGACTAAGAAGTCAGTATTCTAGAATGACAAGACCACGGCATAATGAGGAAGAGACAGTCACTGTAAGGTATATGGAAAGTGATCAGGCTTTTCCGCCCTCCCGCCATGAGTGTCGCTGAGGGACACCTGCGGTCCTGCACGTAGGCCTGATGGCGGCACCTCAGGTAGGGTGTGGGCATGCGCGAGTGGGTGCACCTGGGCTGAGACACGGGGTGTATAAGGGCAGTGTCACGAGGACGCCAGTAGAGAGCAGAAAGAGAACAGAGAAGAGATGCAGAAGCAGAGAAAGCAGAGACCTGAGAGCCCAGAGAGAAAGCGATTCACCAGGGGCTAGCCAAGTCCCCCGGCCCCTCTGTCGGCCGTGTGCCTGGTCACCATTAACGCAAAGAGTAATAAAAGCCTGAAAAAGCCGCCAAGGGCTCCAGGGCTCTGCTTGGGTCATGGAGAACCTGCCCTGTGCCTTGCTGGCACTGAAGTCACCCACTATTGGTATTTTGAACCCCAGACCAGAAACCCAACCTTTAAGACTGTCGACCCTGGCATCGGCATCCTGGAATGCTTCTACCCTGAGCCCTCAGAGCTCTGTGGGTGGCCGCTCCACACCAGACCTCTCATCCTGGTGCGGGTCAGGCGTGTGGAAGGAAACGTAGGGACAAGTCTTGGTGTTGAGACAGACCAGCTTCTTCAGGGTGGCCGTCTTGACAATGTTGAAGCCTGTCTCCCCACCAAACGTGCTCGGCTTCCAGTATTCCGGAGAACAGATGGGATTCCCCAGGAGGCCCTTGAGGGAAAAGGGAGCTCCGATTTCTATCATACTTTCTCCAAAAATGGAGTTTGGATGGCACTTTTCGAGAAGCAGCCCCGGGTAGAACTCCAAGGCGTCGATGTCTCCGTAGAGCTCCTGCAGCTCGGCTGCCATCTCCTTCTCTCCTGCAACGAGAAGGAGCTAGAGTCAGTGTCACGATGCTGTTCAGGCTCATTCAGGGAGAGAAAGTTCTAGACCTACCTTTTCCTGGGAAGGGACTTCAGAAGAGTGGATTGAGCAGCTATACACATGGCCTAAAATCTGGCCTGGCCCATTCTTTATGACCTCTGTGCCTTTCTGTTTTCTGTTCCTCTACCTGAAATTCTCCATTCTCTAACATTCCCATTAGCCTTCAAAATCTAGTCACCCTCACCACCAGGCACCATGCTCTCCTCACCCCAGGCTTTGGCCCCGTCTGTTTCCTTGGCGTCTCCCTCACTTCATGGCGAGTCCCTCAAGGGCAGGCACCATGAGCAGGAGACAGGTGCCCACCTGTGAGCTCCTGGAAGGAGGTGTAGGGCTTCATACCAAACCGCTTGCGGTACTCATTGAACGGCTGCAGCCTCAGCTCTCGAGATTCCTTGATGACTTCTACAGCCACGTGCAGGATGTGGGGGTCCATGTTCCTTCCCCCGCCGATCTGCCAGGAGACAAACACAGCTGTGGTCTGAGAACCAGGTCACTTGGTCCTGGAAAAGAACTTCGGGCAGGTGACGTTCCTGGGCTAGAACAGAGAGCAGAGCTCAGCAGAGCTCAGCAGAGCTCAACCCCCGCCACCATACTAGCGACCTGGCTCCTCCTCTGCCGTGGGGGTGCTCTCTCAAGCCCCTTCTGAGTCTCACTTTCCTCATCTTTAAAGTGTAGTGTGGGCCAGAAGGACATCTCCAGTGGCTCACCACGTCACACACTTCCCTAGCCCTTCGAATTTAACTGGAAGCCCCCAACATCCTGTTAAGGAAGATTCTAGAACTACTAGGTTCAGCAGTGAGGACTCTGAAGAGGAGACCACCAGAATGGCTACAGCCCATAGCTCAAGCAGGAAGGAAGGACACCCCAGCTCTGGAAATGCAACGTGGGGGCATGGAACACAAAGGTTTCTGAGCTATCAAGGGATAGAAACAGAAGGACAGAAAAATACAGGTTTGGGGGCCAGAACTTTATGGTTTTCCTAAGATACTTTATAGATTATAGCTGGCAAAATGGCATGTGTTTGTCACTCTCGGATAAGTTCTTATCATAGGACAGAGATCTTTAATCATTTAAAGGATCCTGCTAAGGAAACTATTTTTATGGCTTTTTATTCTTTGCACCACAGTATTGTTTCAAGATTTACTGAGCATCTAATATTAATAACTGAACCTCTAGGAACCAGTCACCATAGAAAAGAGAAATTCAGAGTGAGAATGTAGGAATGCCAAGTATCACGTTCCATTCAGACCAGATAAAGCTATTCATATCTGTTCTTTCTTCCCTCTTCTGCCAGGCCTTCTGGAAAGGGAATGGTCACAAACTAGCAGGGAACAGGTTAAACTCTTTCCAGGAAAACCATCATATTTAAATATTATACGAACTTAGCTAAACCTGGACTTTAACTCCAAGACCAAGGAGTAGTGTAATATCCTATGAAGGGAAGGAAAATAAGGGTTAAAGCCCAGGTGACTTGGTAAGGAAAAAATGGCTCCAGAAAAAAATTTTATTTCATAAAAGTTCAGGAACTAAACAAAGCTCTACCATTCAGGATGGATAATGTCAATGTTTAAAGAGTTCTTTCCATGAAAACACTAATTCAGAAAGATACATTGCTCCCACCCCCCATGTTCACTGCAGCACAACTTACAAGAGCCAAGTTTTATGGAAACCAGGTGCTGGATAATAGATGAGGAGATTAAGAAGACATGGCATATATAGGCAATAGAATATTACTCAGCCATTAAAAAGATAAACTCATACCATTTGCAACAACATGGATGGACCTTTAGGGGACTGCACTGAGTGAAAGAAGTTATAAGGAGAAAGAGATACTGCATCCTTTCATTCATTTATGGAATTTAAAGAAAAGCAAAAACTACCAAACAAGCACAACAAAACCGAACCCTGACAACAAAATGGTAGTCGTCAGAGGGATTGGAGAGGGGGCGGGAATAGCTTATTGTGGATGGTGATTGGACATTTGGAGGCAATGTGGTATGAGATGTACAATTCTTTTGCTGCAGTGATCTTACCAGAACCCAGTCACCTAAGCTGTGGGAGCTGCAAGGAGCAATGGTTTCTTTCAACCTGCTGCTCCACCACAAGTCAGTTGTGGCAGTTGCTCCTCAGAGACCTTTTATATAACAGTGTACTTCCTAGATTATGGAATGGACCAATCAGGTGCTATGGGCTGATAGGTTAAGTGGTCCAGTCAGCCACAGGATTGTAAAATGGTCCAATCAGATTTGTAGGTGGGGCACCTGAAAGAGGATATAAGCCAGAGTTGACGAGAGATGAGAGGGAGCTTTCAGAGAGAGGGATGCTAGCCCCCAAAGGAGAGAGTGCCCACTGCCATCACTGAAGAAAAGAGGAGGGTTCCAGCCTTTGAAGGACAAAGTGGAAGAGTCTGCTCCTGGTCTCCAAAGAAGGAAAGGAGCATCCAGCAGCTGATCTCCGAGGAGGGAAGAGAAACCAAAAGACTCCAACACAGACTGGGCCTCACTCCTGTGTCTGACATTGCCTGGGAGCACCAAAGGCCCTGGACCTGGTGTATCAAAGAGCTGTTTGTCATTGGTATAACCCAACAAGTCACCCAGTTAACACTGGCTGTCTCTGACACCGGCTCTGTGGGATCAATAGTGGCCATCACTACTGGCCAGCGCCGTCCAGCACTCCTGGTGACTGGTGGCGACCAACACTGATGCCACCTGGATGAGACAGCTGGCCACGTGTGGATACAGTAAGCTCTTTGTTTCCCGTTTGTAAAATAAACCCCGTGGTGGTTGTTCCTGGAGCCTGAGGTCTCTTGCAATTGTACGTGTGGGTGAGAACCCACCGACAGTGACCTGTCTACTTATCAGGCACTGTCCTCTGTTAGGCGATAGTCCCTAGGCCCCCGTTGTGTGGGTGTTGCCTTGCTATAGCCCTTGGCTCTGGTTTGTGGCCTTTGGGGCTTTTTGGTGGCTTTCTGGTCTCAGAACCTGAACAGGGAATGGCCGTTCCGTCCTTCCATCCGATCCTGCCTTATTGCCCTTTTGTAGCCCTCTCGGCCCCTGTTTCAGTGAGAAACTGTACCCCTGAAACCTCCACAGTGCTGTGCACTCATACTGCCGCAACAAAAAGCGTACGAGCGTTATTTCTTTCTGTGTGGAGAGAACAAATGTAGCTGGGTGGGAAAGAGGAAAAGCCTTGTCGAGTAAACACACGTGCGCCCTGAAGCAAAACTAGCAGAGGCCGGACGGCATCTCAGCTCTGACGGGTACAAGTGGGTAGAGGAGGCTGTTGCAGGTTGACTTGTGCCCAGAAACAGACGTGGTGAACTCCTGGTTCCCAGCTCCTGAGAACGTGAGGGTATTTGGAAGTGATATAAACAAGTCAAAACGAGATCATCTCATTCAGGTGCGCGTGAATCCAGTGACTTGTGCCAGTAAAGAAAGAAGACAGCTGCCATGGGGCAACGCCATGCTGGGGGGATGCTTCTACAAGACAAGGCACCAAAGTCTGTCAGCAGCCAGCAGCGGCTCAATAAGAGAAAGGCCTGGGGCAGATTATACCCCTGGAGCCTGAGAAACTGCAGCACCCTCAGTGCCCAGGTTGTAGACTTCTACCCAGAATGGGAAAGAATAAATTTCTGCTGTTAAATTCATCCATTTGCAGCACTAGGAAACTAATCCAGGAGCCTCAGGCCAGTCATTTGAGCCATGACATGGCCTCCTATGCAAATATAGAGACAACAGAAGCACCCACTTTACAGTTCTGGTGAAATGAGCAGCACAAGCTAAGCAGTCATGAGTGCTGGCTTGTGGGCCCCCCAAGATAGCATCCCTCTGTGATGGTCATGGGGGAACCTGTTTCTTTCATGGAGTCTCACACTCTCTTTAGTATCCTGAGAGTTGTCTGCACTTTTTATTTTTTATCGCTGTTGTTTACCTTCTCTCTGTGCCAAGGTCAACACCCGGGCATTTCCCACACAAAAGGTAATTCCTTGAAAATGCTTTGGAAACCGTACAGCCCACAGCAAAGCTATTGTCTCCTGCATGCCTGTGTGCCCAAATGAACAGAGGCCAAGAACCAGCCCGCAGCGGCTCACCGGGTTCAGCACATGCTCATGTCAACCAAATTACCACCAAGAAGAAGCCTAGGCAGGAGGGTGCCAGAGCTTCACGCCAGGGTCCAGGGACAAGGATTGGGGAGTAGCAGACAAAGGCGCCAGAGGGCTGGGATGAGGGAGCCGGGAGCTTCCAAATTAGGGGAGAAAGAGTCAGTTAGGGATCCCAGGGATAAAGACTGAATTCTTTTTCTAGAACTATAAAATCCCATTGACAGGGAGGCTTAACCTCCTGAGATTGATTTCCTACAGTTCTGGAGGCTAGAAGACCCAGATGTGGCAGGGTGGACTTTTCTCTGGGGCCTCTCCTGTTGGCTCAGAGATGGCTGTCTTCTCACTCATCCTCTGGATCCTCACTCGTCCACAGGGGGGTTCCCAATCACTTTTTAGAAGGACCAATCACATTCGATGAGGGCTAGTCAATGATCCATTAACTTACCTACCCTTTGAAAGATGCTCTCTCCAAAAACAACCATATTGCGAGGTATAAGGAGGTGAGAACGTCAACATAGGAATTTAGGGGCAGACTATTCAGTCCATAATGGAAGTCTGATGTAAGAAAGACCTACTGTATGCAGGCATCTTCATCTGTCTTCCTGGTCCTCAAACTACTATTCATGCTATGTGACCTCCAGGCCTTTGCCATGCTGCCCCTCCATCTGGACCACGACCATCTCTGGCCATTAACACCACCTCTTTCCCAAGTCATCCTTTGGAGCTCTGATCAGACTTCACTTCCTTACCCATAGCTGCCAACTTTGGTCAGAAGCCGCTCTCTGAGTCCCTGTGGTTCTTAACGTGCTCTTATACATCTGATTAGGTCAGAAAGCACTTGGCCCAGTGCTAACACCCAGAACGTGCTCAAATGATGTTACAGTCACATGACTACTGCTCCTTTCTAGAATCAAAGCGCCAAGGACCCAAGGACTACAATGGTTCTGCTCCATCCCCAGTATGGCGGATCAGTCCCGGGACTGCTGAATGGACAAAAGCAGAGCAGAAGAAGGAAGGGATGCTCACGGCTACCCTGTAAGAGGGGCAGAACAGAAAGCTGGAATTTGAATCCTGATCTGATGGACCCCAGAGCCCACCTGCCCTCGCCAATGCTCCCCTGAGGCTTACCCGGCCAGCACTCTGGCGAGAGAAGGCATCCACCAGAGTCTCGACTCCGTAGTCCACCAGCATGGAGGTGTTGAACAAGAACTGCTCATAGGTGTACTCCTGGGGGCCCACCTGGAAGGAGCTGGGCATGAGCGGGTGCCAGTGGTAGAGCTGGTTGAACTCCATGGCAATGCGGTTGCGGTACTGGAACTGGGCATTGAACAGCAGCTCCGGGTCAAACTTGAGCTGTAGGAAGTAGCCACTGAGCTGCTGCACATACTCCTCGATCACTATCTTGATGGTCTCCCCTGGAAGGGAGGATTAGAAAAGAAATCAGCAGGGCGTGCTGGGCCACCCACCCAGCTTGGGAAACAGGCCAGTTCGTGCAAAGTGCTTGCTTATGGCTTCTCTGTTTTTTAAATGTATTGGTGACATATTATTGTTTTATATTTTCATTGATATCTTGACAATATAGGATTTCTTAGGTGTTTAATGTACATCTCCCACCACCAAGGCATCCATAGTCCTCCTCCATAGTGCTTTCCCACCCTGCTCATCCCTCCCCCAAACTGCTCTCCTCTTAGATGTCTTAGATCTAGGGTCAGTTTTCTAGTTTGTCTATGACACTTGTTTGTTTTTTCTGTATTCTACATATAAGTAACACCATCTTTTTCTGATTTATTTCACTTAGCATAATCCCTTCCATCTCTATCCTTATTGCTGTAAATAGGGTGATTTTATCTTTTGATGGCTGAGTAGTATTCCATTGTGTATACACCACATCTTCTTGATCCATTCAACTGTTTGGGGCCATGTTTTAGTTCCCCAAAGCTTGACTATTGTGCATAGTGCTGCAATAAACATAGGAGTGTGGGTTTCCTTTCAAATTAGTGCCTTTGTGTTTTGGAGTAGATTTCTAGGGGTGAAATTGCTGGACCATATGGCAGATCATTTTCAATTTTTTTGAGGAAACACCACATACAGTTTTCCACCAGGACTGGTGCTTTTTGTTTCTTTATCATTGTTGCTTAATTTATTTGACCACTTTCACTTTGTCTTTCTGTAATGGGTTGTGAAATGGAACTTTCTGTCTGATATTGCACTGATGTCCCAAGACGAGTCACCTGCTGCTCCCACATTCCTGAAGACCTAGCTCAACAGGGCATGCAAAGGAAGTATCCAGAATAGGTCTCATGACCCTTGGGTGACCTCCCTCCGCAGCCCACTAAAATGTTGAGGAGGCCACAAAAGATGGGGAAGTGGAGATTAACTTGGTGGGTTAACACCCACTGAGAGTGACGGTTTCAGAGATCCCACTGAAAGTCATTGTCAGCAGCTGGAGAAGATACCCCAGGCAGAGGGCAAAGTGTGCCCCAAATATATTCCTTACAGAATCTCAGAATTCTTCTGAAGCAGAATTCCTACAGATTTTTCCTCTGTCCCTTCAATAACCAGCTATAAAGCAAAGAGCCACCAACTGGAATATTCCATAGCAGAATGAAAACTGATCAACTAGATGTTAAGAGACACTGAAATTCTGGCCAATTAGTTGTTAGACAAATTGGCTTATAGTCCATTGATCCAAAGCCACAGGATTTGCCATCAACAGACCTTGGTTAAATCCTGGCTTCACCATGAGCTTAATTAAGCATGTTACTTAATCTCTATGAACTCACTTTCCTTTCCTGCAAAAATGTGTATGATATTGAATCACCAGAATGATATGCATGGGGCCGCTGGGGGGAGCAGGCAGTGAACCTAAGCTGCTTTGCAAGGACCTGGCAAAATCAACTGAGGTGAAAAGGAGGAGGACAGATCCCAAAAGAGCAGACTCAGGCTTGCAGCCCCCTCCCCACCCAGAAGAGTGGTTGTGATATAAATAGTGTGAATTTGGGTGGTTCAAGTCTCCCTCTGCTAAGTGGCCTTTGAGAATTCACTTAACCTCTCTGACTCTTCATTCTCACGAGGAAATCCTAACTGGTGCATTAAGGGATGCAGGACCTTTGGTCACAGCTGCATCCCCGGTGCATGCTGGCCCACCCCCAGATACACATTTGCCCTCTCTGATCAAGATCTCTGCAATGCTGGGACTTTGGCACCACCCCTTCTTCTTCAGGCCGCCCCTATCCCCAGTGCCTAGCTCTCCCAGGGTCCAGTGAATCAGGCTCTATAATTGGGACCCGCTCCGCGGGTAGTGCATCAGCACGGGCGCCTCCTCCACCGACGGCAGGTACATCTCTCCCTTCAGCACCTGTGGGAGGGGGCCGCCTGGCAACCTGAGGATGGGCAGAGCACCCACACCCGCCACAGCTGGCACCTCCTGTTCCTGCCCGTCCTCCCCTACCAAGGCCTGTTGATTCTTCCTCTGGCATCTTTGTTAAAATGGCCAGTGATGCCCAGAGGCAGGAAAAGGGGTGACTGGTGACTCAGAGTTAACATGGTCTGGACAGGGGTGCCAGGGGCCAAGCTCCCAGGCAGGAAACCATCTAACATTTTGGGCTGCAGACTCACCCCCGTAGGGGACACAAAAATATCCTGACCCTGAGTCACCTGGAAGTCACCAAACTCCAGGAAGGCAGATGCATGCAGAGGAGGAAAGGAGGAGCCCAGATGGCTGGGCAAGCTTGACCCCGCCGTGCTAGGTTAGTCACTGCGCCTCTGGGCATAGTGCAATGGGGAAAGCGAGCGTGAGAATCAGATTTGCTGGGCTGCTCAGCCATCACGGCCATTCTCTGTGCTAAGTGCTTTCCCTTTCCTGATAAACCCTGCTTTTCCCCAGTGTCCAGACTTGGAAACTGAGGCTCACATAGGGGGAGGAGCTGCTCGAGGTCTCAAGGGAATCAGCAGCCGCCTAAGATTCTAACCCCAGCCCTCCTCCCCCCTCCCCGGCCGTCCACTCCGGCTTCCCAGGCAGGGAGTGACCCTCCAGGGCCGGCTGGCCGGGGGCCCTCACCGATGAGGATGAGGCGCGCCGTCTGGAAGAGCTGCTCGTCGCCCCAGGTGGGGTGCTCCGACTTCAGCAGGTCGCACACGCGGTTGTGCTCACGCAGCCAGATGGTGGCGTAGAGCATGAGCCCCGGCAGCAGCCCGAACACCTCCTGGCCCACGGCCATCTGGCTCCGGGCCGGCACGCTCCGCGGGTAGTGCATCAGCACGGGCGCCTCCTCCACCGACGGCGGGTACATCTCTCCCTTCAGCACCTGTGGGAGGGGGCCGCCTGGCAACCTGAGGATGGGCAGAGCGCCCACACTCGCCACAGCTGGCACCTCCTGTTCCTGCCCGTCCTCCCCTACCACGGCCTGCTGAGTCTTCCTCTGGCGTCTCTATTGAAACGGGCCGTTCTCCCCACCCCCACTACCACCGCTCTCACCTCCCACCTGCTTCTCCATCCAAGTGGCCCCCAGCTCTCCTCCTGCCCCTTGACATCCCGTTCTCTGCACTGCAGCCAGAGAACTCCCTCCCCACATCCAAATCTAGTGTCATACCCACGCCTCCCCCGTCTTATCTCTGCTCTTGGCAGAAATGAGAAATCCTTAACGTGGCCCCTTAACAAGGTCACCCTCGCCTGGAGTCACACAGGTACACAGTCGCCCCCACTTCCATTCCGAGTGCTCCCCACAAACCTGTGCCTGCGTGGACCCTACTCGCCTCCCCCACGGCTCCTCACCCTCACACAGCTCTTGGCTTATTCCTACTCCCCCAGCCTCTGACTGTTCCAGTGGCTTCTCCCTGCTGACCCTTGTCGCATGTGAACGTAAGGAAAGCTGTGCTCTCCCCGCCCGGGAGCACGAGGCCTGCGCTATGCTCCAGCCTCCCGGGCCCCAGGGAGTCGGCAGGGGTGGTTTAGTGTGGGGTTCACCAGGGCAGTTGCTGGTGACGTGTGGCTACTGAACCCTAGAAATGCGGCGAGGATGGGTGGAGAAGTGAGTTTTTCATTTTCTTTAACTGAGTCTTAAATGTCCAACTCTATACTTCAGCTACTGGAAATCTTCACATGGACATAGGACACCTTGGGTAGGTGACGCCACTTCAAAGGTAAATTTTATGAAATCCAATCACGCCCATGAGAATTTTACATCCACACAATGAGGAGGTGTAGACATAGTCCTTTGGATCATATACAGTTGTCAGTGTTGCAAACTGGCATCCCTCAAATAAGTAAATGGATTAATCTTTTTAAAAGAGAAAATGTGGCATCCAAATTGAGGTGTGCTAAGTACAAAGGCGAGGCCAGATTTCCAAGATTTAGCATTGAAAAAAGAATATGAACTATATTACTAACATCTTGTACCGATGACATGTTGAAATGATAATATTCTGGCTATATTAAAGAAATGTTAAATTATTCGAATCAGGTTCACCTGTTCCCTTTTCCTTTTTAAAAATATGGCCACTAGAAAACTTCAGCTCTCTCTGCGGCTCATGTCCTATGCCTCACGGATGGCGCATGTCCAGCAAAAGGCCCCTGTGGAACCAGCAGCGAGGAGGTCATGTCTGCGGTCGCTGCCCAGCTATGAATTCCTTGGGGGCAGGACCCGTAACCGTCTGAATCACTGCTCACCCCACCTGTGCCAGGTGCATCACGGCGCCCACAACATCGTGGAATAATAAAGTGAATAATCGCACCCTGCAAATGTCCATCTCCTGCTGAGTCCCAAACTCCACCGCCCAGGAGGACATGAGAGACGTGTCTGCTCTTTGTTTCTCACACCTCGAACCTTCTCCCAGGGCTTAGTCCTCTCCTCCTCCGCCCCGGCCTCTGCAGGGAGCACCGCGGAAGCCCTTCCCACCACCCTCCCCCAGGTCCAGCGGTACCTGGTATTTGAGTTTTCCGTCCTTGAAGAGCCGCAGCTGGTACTGACGATCCAGATTGTCTCCATAAATGTGGCCAAGGTCCACCTGAGGACAGCGAGGCTCCACTCAGCTCACCGGCCCCGCCCACCAGCGATGACCTACATGTGCCAAGGCAGCTCCAGGGTAGTGCTGGGCCCCGCCTAGGTGCTCACCCCATGGCCCAATGCCTTGGTGAAGCCAGGTCCCATTTTGCCGGAAGTCTTGAAGAACTGATGGGTGAAGTGTTGTGCAAAGAAGGCAAACATGAGGTTGGTGCCTTGGGGGTCAGGTATGAACTTCCTCCTGAGCAAGAAGCGTTGACCCAGGAGCTGGGCGTCTGGCAGCTGCTTCTTCCCTGGTTGGAGAGGTGGGAGAGCTCAGTGGTTGCCTCCTGTCTGGGTCTTCTGGGCTCACCAGGCCGAACTGGTCAAAGCAGGATGCCCTCAGCAGACTCCCCAGGCACCAGCGGGCCCTCTGGCACCTTCTCTAGCAAAGATCTAGACGTTTTTATGGTGAAATGGCATCGGTGGAATTTACTTTCAAATACTCCATCAAAAAATAAGATGAGGGGATAGATGAAATATGACTGGTAAGTCGTGGACAAGTCTTAAAATCACGAGATGCATACAAAGGAGTTCATTGGAGTTTCTTTTCAATATTTGTGTATTTTTGCAACTTTGAAAACATTAAACAGGAAGAAAGAGGAGGAAGAAGAAGAGGGGGGGTGGGGGGAAATAAGGAGAAGGAGAGGAGAACTTGGACTTCCTGACCTGGAAGCAAGGTACCCAGTGTTTGACAACGACTATGCCATTTACTAACTGTGTAAACATCAAGCAGTCATTTCATCTCTGAGTCCTAAATCTTCATCTATAACACAGGGCAAGTGATCCCTATTTCATGCAGCAGATTTGAGGGTGCAGGAGCTAATGTAAATAGGACAGAGAACTGGTGCTATAGAATCTTTTGAATCTTTTGCCAGTAAATGTTGGCAAAAGGCCAGATAATCAATTTTTTTCAGATTGTCGCTATTTTAGACCTTGCCAGTATATGGTATCTGCTGTATCTAGTCAACTTTGTTCATCTGGCAAGAAAGCAGCCAGAGATGCTAAGTACACAAATGAGCAGGATGGTCAAGCTTTATTTATAAGAACAGCACACGGGCTGGATCCCGCCTGTAGACTAGAATTTGCCAACCTGCTTAATACGGTGCCAGTCTTTCTATATCTGGGGTAAAGACAAATTATCATCCTGAAGCAAGTATCTGCCATTATGGCGCCAAGTATTCAGAGGTCAGTGTCAGATAAGCTAGGTCTCCAGTGCCTTTGCAGAAAGGGAGAACTGGATTTTTGTCTCCTGGTAAAGACATCCTTTCACAGTTCTTTATGGGAAGTCCAAAGTGGAAGCTTCAAGATCAGCAGAACCTATTTGGGTTGAGGATACCAACTGGTTTCCTCTGACAGGCAATGATATCAAACATCCCAAAGGGAACTGACCAAGAGGGAAGTCGGAAGGAATGACCTAACCTGTGCTACTCGCTCAGGCTGACAACGAGCAAGGGCTGGTTCTAGCACAGCGCTGGCGGAGTCCAGAACTCTGCAAGACCCAGCGCCCCTGACAAAATGGCCATGCTTTGGGCCTATTAACTGCATGTGTGCATGCACACCACCAGAGCAACACCCTTGAGGACTTAAGAAGGACATGAATACTTAAGCAAAGTTCTGAACCTGCAGAAGACACCACCTTAGAGCTGCGCAGGACCGGTGTTCAGTAGCGCCCCCTGTGGCAGGTGCTGATGCTTCTTGTTCTCTCTGCACTTGAAGCTAACTTGAGGGCTCTGAACTAAGTGCACATCTCCCCGCCCCCAAGTTTTTGGACAGTCAGGAGTGGAGTGGGGAGAAGGCCTTCAGAGGAAGACCACTACCAGTGAGACCAAGTGGGTTCTTGAATAACCAAAGAAAAAACCCCTGTGTGTCACCCACAGAGATGAGGCATGGAAAACTATAATAGTAAAGGATCAGAGTTATACCAGTAGACAGCACACTATTTCCTTTCTTCCTTCCCACATCTCAATGTTTAGGTCCCTCATCCCAGCAGGAGCCCACGCAGCAGACAAGGTTCAGGCAAAGAGATGCCTGGAGTATGGAAACGCTGATTCTCTGACTTTCTGGGTGACCTCAGGTAAGAGCCTTCCCCACCCTTTCGGGTCCTCATTCCCCGGTCCCGTGCTCACCTGTGGTTCTAGACAGGTCATATGTCTGAAAAATGGGTCAGGGACTGCTCTTCTGCCTACATTTTCCCATAGAGGAAGACTCTCCCCTGGCAGCCCCCTGACCCAAGCCCCTCACCGCGTCTCCATTACCTTTGGTCCCCATGGGCGTGGGGCAGTCCTGGGGAACGGAGGGCAGAACACGGGTGTAATAGCTCATGTTGGAGAAGGACTCCCAGCTGATGTAGTCATGCGCTAAGTTGTAGGTGGGGGGGCTGGGGATGAGGTTGGAACGTGCTGCAGGGGGGCAAAAGCAGTGGTGGTCAGGGGTTCCCCACAGTTACACCCCTTCCCCATCTCCTTGGCCCGGACTTGTTTTATCTGGCATCATAGAGCCTCCCCACCCACCGCCCTTATCAGATGCCAGGAACTGCTAGAGCTGGCAGGACTTACGCTCTCCCAGACTAGAGGGGTGCTGTCTCCCACCCACCTATGAGTACCAGGCGCATGAGCATGTCACGGATGAAGGTGGCATTGACGAACTCCCAGAACCAGCGCCCGTGCGTCAGCAGGAAGTGCAGGAAAGAGGGGTTGGGCCGCAGTGAATTCCGGAGCCAGGTCCATAGCTCAGCTGCAGGGCACAGGAGCCGCTCAGTCGGGCCCTCCTGGCACGACCAGAAGTGACCAGACTGGGAGGCGGGGGCTGGGATGGGGCCAGGACAGAACAGGGCGGTGCACACAGGGTGGGGGCAGGATGGAACCTTGGAAACGATGGCACCTGCCAGAGCCAGAACCAGACGTGAGGACAGGGGCCAGGGCCAGAGGAGGAGGCTCAGGCTGGGCAGGGGTGACTCACCACAGAGTCGGGAACCACGGAGTGAGGTGTGTCAGGAATGAACTTTTGCAGAAGCCAGCTCGGGGGGAATGTCAGGGGCCAGAGGCAGGAAAGGCATGAGAAGGGGACCATGGCTGGAGGTGGACAGGGAGAGGGTCCCAGGGAGCCATGGGAGAGGAGGGCGGAGGGATGCGGCTGGCGGCTGCTCACGGGTCGTGCAGTTGCGGCCGGAGTAGCCGGTGCGGGTGCAGTCGCACTGGTAGCTGTCGAGGCCGAAGCGGACACAGATGCCCTGGTGCTGGCACGGGTAGTAGCAGCAGGGGTTCACTGCGGGCGAGAAGCAGACACTGCAGACTGCGCTAGAGACAGCCTGGGGTGGGGGTGGGGGCAGAGGCAGGGACTCAAGATGTGGCTGTCCTGGCTCTGGTCATCCGTGTCCCCAGGGCCCTCTGTCCCCACAGCTCTGACCAGAGAGCCCCGGGCCCACCCCCAGGCTGACTCTGGATCTGCGGCCTACACCACATCAGTCCCCAGGGGAAGTCCCCCCCCAGTCCCTGCTGCCACTAAAGGGGGGCAGCAGCTAAGTCCAGACCCCAGGCTGACATCTAAGGCTAGCAGCGGCCGATAAGACGCTGCAGCACAGGCTTCTCAGTGTCACTTCCTGCCGAGTCACAGCCCGGCAACAGGGCGTGTGGGGTTCGGGAAGGGGCCAGGGCTCAGGGTTCTCGCTGGCCAGTCCCCAACTCCTGCACATCTGGACACTAGGAGGACAAAATCACCCACTCTCTATTTCTGCAGAAGGGAGGAAAGAGCAGGTATTATAACGCCCAATTACAGATCGGGAAACTGAGGCCAGACCCGTCCCTACCCTTCCGCTCCACCCCCACAGACCGGACATCAGGGCCTAGGACACTCGTTCCCCAGAACCCAGGGGACAGAGCGTGGGTCTGAAGGGCAGCTCTGCTGCGCTTCCTAAACGGTCCAGGCTTGCCCATGTCAGGGCAGGATCTGGGCTCTGGAAGCTGCAGGAAGGTCAGGGATGGAACAAACCTGAGACATGTGGCAGGAAGAATTTCCCGAGGGTGAGCGGAGCCCTGGCACTGCCCTCTGCCTCCTGGGGTCTACCCCAGCACTCGCTGGCCACAGCCTCCTGCTCAGTGTCCCTGAGCAAAGCCGGAGGCTGCTCGGAGCAACTCCTCCCCGCAGCAGGGAAACGAGGCTCTCCAGAGGTGAGGCTGGGCCAGAGAGCACGCCCGGAGTCCAGGCCCGGCACCCCCCGGCCTCGCACACAAAACGCCAGGCTTTGCTCTGCAAATACACCAACACTTCCTGATCCAGACGCAGAGCCAACGTTACAGGGAACGCCTAGGCTTTGTGCAAAAGAGTAGTGGTGGTCAAGAGGGTTACAAAAGGCAGGAAAGGCCTGGACGGTCATCTCAGGGCACAGAGTCTGAGGGAGTGAGGCTGAGCAAGGCCTGGCCCCTCCAGTCTAGGGCTCCCCACCTTTCAGCTGGGCTCTGGGCAGCAGGGTCCCCTTGGTCCCACTCCCTCCACCACCCCCTTCCCCACCACACAAATAAATCAAACAAAAGAAACAAAAGCAATGCAAATAGTTTTGCTTAAGTCCAACAGACTCCCCATAGCCCCACAGTGGGCCCTTGAGGCCCCTGCAAGCAGTCAGGAAAGAGGGGCCCAGGGGAAGAAGGCTGAACCTAAAAGGCCTTATCTGCTGGAACAGGCGCAGGGCAGGAGCCTGGCAGGACCCACAGACACAGGCCGGGAAATGCCCAGGAACCCCAGCCACCCCTGCGGCCGCTCAGGCCTCAGGGGTCTGGACCTCCTCCTGAGCCCTCCTGCCCCGACACTGCTCACCTGTCTAGTTCTCGCCCAGGAGCCCGCTGCCGCGGCCACCCCTGCACCCGAGACCCTTTATCACCAGTGGGCCACAGGTGCCAAGGGCCTGCTCTTGACTGGACTGTTTCCTCATCCCCGCCATAGCGAGAGGGCCTTCCAGTTCATTCTGTGGCGGCTTCATCCCGTAGCTCCAGAGCAAAGCTCTTCTCCTTCCTTCACCCTGACAGCTGCTCCTGCCTCATACATTCCCTCCAAGTCTACCTGACCTTCCCCACCAAGCCCAGACCTTGCCTCCCCACCCCACCCCCGAAAACTCCAGGTTCCAGTTCCATGGTCGCTTCCTCGGCCCCCACTCGGGGCCGCACTTTCCCTGGCCTCCTCTGCCCCAGCACAGGTCAAGCACGCAGCTGCGGCGCGCAAGGATCCAGCACCCAGCTACGGACCTAAATGTGCTGGAATAAAGCCAGTGACCCCAGCAGACTGGCCACCCACAACTTGGCCGGTCTCATCCTCCCAGCCTTGCAGACTGCGTAGCTGCTCCCGCCCGCGGCCGCTGCGGCCCTCCCTGGCCTAGACCGGCTGTTCGTGCCACCGCCTCCCTTGCGGGCCCACTGCCCAACTTCCCCTCCCTCCTCCTCCACATCTTTCCATAAACACCGGCTGCTCCGGGGAAGGAAAAGTTTCCTCCAGCAGAGACAACAGCTCCACTGGGGCCTCAGGGTGTCGGTGGGCAGAGCGGGCACTCCGTGCCGCGGCCCCCAGCGGACACTACATGACACTACGGCTGGACCGTGACGGCCAGAGACAAGTCAGTGCCTCAGCGGCCCGCTCCCCGGCCGCGCCTCCACTGCTCCTTTCTCTGCGCCTCCAGGAGGGCCGAAAAGGCTCCCCACGGCACAGAGGAGGAACGGGGGTTCGAGGCGGGAGATGCGCCCAAGCCCCTCCTGCTTCAGGGCGGCAGGGCCAGAATTTGAATTCTCCTCCTCTCTTTTCCGCTTTCTGGCAGTGACCAGCCTGGCTCATAGGCTGGAAGTGACCCCAGAGGAGGTATCGTCCGTCCTTCTTGGCGGAACTGAAAATCCTGACTGAGTGACCCCAGGGCTCTAGAGGGGTCCAGGGCACCCCAGAGCTCTGGGAACGATTCACCAAGCCCTTCTGCCATCGAGCCGAAGCCCCGCATGCTGTCATGCAGCTCAGCTCTGCGCTCCTAGACGACACCGGGAGGATAAACCCACAAGAAAGAATCAGGAGTTGCAGGAGCGAGTCTGAGGCCTCTTGAGCTCCCACGCCCAGTACAGGCCCAGGCAGCACGAAGATGCCGGGAAAGGCTCTGTCCCAGCGGCTGTGAGTCCTTGGGCAAGTCCCTTCCACCCTCTGGGCCTCGCATTGCTGTGTGTGCCGGGCAGGAGAGGGAGCAAAAGGGCTCTACGGAGACCGCCCTCTCTGCCGCCCCTTCTCTCCCGGCAGCTGGAGCACATCTTCCCCTCTCCATTGTCCTTCTCCGTCCCTCTGTCCCTCTCCATTGTCCATAGCGACCTGGTCCTCTCCTCCCAGCCCCTCAGCAGAGAACTTGACGACTTGCTCTCTCGCGCAGCAGGCCCAGAGCACATGCGCCCGCACGCGAAGCCAGCCAGGACCGCCTGGCCCTGAACCTTCTTAGGATTCAGGCAGATGGCCCCCAGCCAGGGCGCCAGGGCGCCAGGGCGCAAGGCCTCGCAGGGAAACACTAAGTCCTCCAGCATACAGGGAGGCTCTGGAAGCATCAGGCCCCACTACAGAGGATGGAACAAAATCCCCTAAGAATAATATTTAGAGAAACTCCAGGAGCTTGGCAGTCAAAGAGGAAAGAAGGGCCCCTGATCACGCAGGCCTGGGCTGCAGCTCCAGCACCCAGAGATCGGCAGCCGGAGAGCCAGCCGGGTGTTTGCCTGCTAGGCCCGACAGCTGGGCCCACAGCTGCAAGAGCCCAGCTGGGAAGGAAGCCCCTCCTGGCCCATGGACCCAGCTGGTACTGCAGATAGGAGGCGGCGGTGGGCAACCAGGAGGCCCGGCACAGGCAGGCCTCCTGGTCCGTGCGCCACGGTAGCTGGCCTCGGGCCCCTCCACCAACACGGAGCTCTGGTTGCCAGCTCATGCCCTAGCTCCAGCCAGAAAGAAGGCACCAAGCCAGGCTGCTGGCTGGACTCGAGTGCTAAGGACGCCTGCCTGGCCCTCCCTGCTGGGCACCATCCCTGCCCCCATAGAAGAGGCAAAAGCAACTCTCTCTCTCTCTCTGTACCTGCCCTGGGGAGGCTCCAGTCCTCATCTCCTGGGGGATCAGCCTTCGCCACCCCATGGGGGATAAAATACAGGCTTCCTTTCCCCTCAGCCCCACCCCCATCCCCCAGAGGAGATGCCCAGGCATCCTGGGCCTCTTTGCGCACAGACTAGAAGTATAAAGGCGGCCAAGTGCGGTGGCTTCCTTGCAGTCAGCCCCCTCAGACTTCCTGGCCTCCGGTCTCTCCCCGAGGCCTCTGTCCAGCCCACTGTGCGGCTCCCAGCTACCCTCAGGCCCAAGCCCATCACCTGCCTCTTCTGTGCTCCCTAAGCCCCCCTCTACTTCCTGTGCTTCAGACCTCAAGGCTGCAGCTCGTGCCCTCGTCTCCACCACGAAGACCAGACCGTCCCAGAGGTCTTCGTACAGTCCCACAGGACCGCCACTCTCCCCCCACCCCATCAGGGCCCAGGTCACCGCCTCCAAGAAGCCCCCTCAACCCGCACACTTGAGAGGCAGCTGCTCCTCCCTGAGCCCCACTCGCCCTGTGCCCTCCATTGAGCCGCAGCCCTCAGGACAGGCGTGGCTGTCTCCTCTAGCAGACGGAGCTCCTCCGGCCCTGCCTCCCGGTCAGCAGCATGGGGCCAGCCCCCCGGGAGTGTTGTGAGGGGGGAAAAGCAACTCCACGTGGACACTGGGGGTAGACGGATAAGTAGAGGCGGCAATAAACAAAATGCCACAGGCCGTGCTCCCTGGGCAGGGTTGGGGGCTCTGAGGAAGGGCCGGCTGAGCCTGGTGCTGACAGGATGGCTGAAGGAGCAGCCTGGGCAGGCTCAGCACCCTCCTGGGGTCTCAGAAAAAGGGCTCAGCCTCTGGGCCTCGGAGCCCCCATCTGCAGGATGGGAACTGACACTCTCCGGCAGAGCTGCCATCAGCTCCAAGCCGCGGTGCCCACGGCCCGTGGCACTCTGGCCTCATGGGCTTCTTCCTCTTCTTCCCACAAACTAAACCTTTGCTCGTGCCTGAGCTCCTGTGTGAAGCCGTCCTCTCCCTGACTGCCGCGGCCACCGGTTCACGTGCTGCAGGGAAGCTGGTCTGACCACGGGGACAGCAGTGTCTCCCCTCTCCCCTCTGTCCACTCCCCAGATCACCCCTGCAGACAGCCCAGCCCCCGTCCCCTCCGCCCCCCTTGGTCCCCATATTACAGATGGGCCTGGAGACCCAGAGAGGGGTGGGTCCCCCAGCTAGGGTCTCACCGCAGTGCCCTTGCAGCAGCCCAGCGACCAAGCTGCAGGGGGGAGGCTGTTTGAGTGAGGAGCTGAATTCCTTCACCTGGAACTTGGCCCCTGCACCGTGGGGGTGCAGGGTGGTGGAATTTCATGGGCCCTGCCTTTCCCCATCATCTTGGGGTGATGAAACCGGCCCGAAAGACCTTGCAAAGCGCCCGGAGTCAGACAGACCAAGTTCAAACCGGAGCCACCAGGAGCCACCAGGAGCCTGGCGAGCTGGACCAGGGTGGGATTTAAGCCTTGAGGAAGCAACACGACTCCATAAATGCACTTCTACCTTCCCTCTCCCCAGGGGCGTGCCCCCCAGCCTCGCCAGGGGAGATCATCTCTACCCTGATGGGTCCCCCAGAAAGTCAGAGAAGAGGAACCAGCTCCCGTCGCCTTTCCCTTGGCGCCAAGGCGCCTGCTGCTTCCTTCGCAAGAGCCCCACAGGAAACAGCCCAGCGCAGGGCAGGCGGCCAGCGGGGCCCCCAACAGGTGAGCGTTTGGCCCCGGTCCCAAAGCCGGGGGAGATCCCCCAATGCTGCTTCCTAAAAATAGAACCCTAGCCAACACAGCCCAAGGGACCCCCAGGGAGCACCGTCCCACCCACCGGTCAGCCCTCTCCCTCCTCCCAGCTGCAGGCAGAAAGGGGAAGCTGGGCTGGCCCCAGGGGAAGGGAGGCCAGGCCTGCGCAGGGCTGGGAGCGCCCGTGGGCAGACAGGGGGTCGCCTACCGGGCGCGGGCGCCCCGGGGTCCGCGGGAAGGACGGGGGGCGGCGGCAGCAGCAAGAGCAGGAGCAGCGGGAGCCGGAGCCCGAGGCTCCTTCCTGCAGGAGAGAGACGAAGGGCTCAGTCCGGCATTCAAGGCTCCACCGGGAGACACGAGGGCCGGGGAGAGGGGTGTGCGCCGGGGCGGTACTCACGGCTCATGGTGCGGGGCGGCCGGCGAGAGTTACGAACGAGGCTCCTGGGTGCCTCTCAGACTCGCTGGAGCTCGGCGGCCGGCCCGCCCCGCCTCTCCCCACCCATTCCATGACTACATCGGTGTCACCTTTGAGAACGCCCACTTCCGGTTGCATTAGACTTTTTTCATTAATTATTCTGATTGCCAGTTAGACAGGAAACCGACAGCAAGAGCCCATGGCAGGCTGCGGTCCCCAGGGGTGAGTGGCAGAACTAAGGCTCTTGGGCTAGGAGCTGCTGGTTCTGGCCCCAGAGAGGAAAGGGGGCTGGGAAAGGGCTCTCGAGCCCCAGGTCCCAGTTCCCTGCTCCCCACCCCTCCTGGCACCAAGTGCAGACCCGAGTTCAAGTCCAGACTCTGCAGTTTATCAGCGCTGTCGCCTCGGACCTGGCACTTCCCTCCTCTGTCCTCCATCTTCTCAGTGGTGACAAGACCCCTTGCAGAGGGCTGTTGAAAGAGCTGCCCACAAATCTCCCAGTGCAAACACCCAGCACATAGGTGTGCAGTTATCAGGACACACTGTGCTCTTTTTTCAGTTGCTGTCATGTTGGTTTACAAAACCGTATCTATTAGGGGGTACAGGTTCTCTCCGTTCAGGTGAGGAGCCCACACCGTAGCCACCACCAGGACACCCATAGTCCACGGGCTGCACAGACCACGGGCCCTCTCCCCACTCTGCGCCCCATCCCCTCTCTTCCTCCCTCTTCCTCTGCTGCTTCTACAGGCAGATGTCTAGCTAGGGTTTGTTTGGCTCAGTCTATACTCCACATGGGTCAAGGCACCAGTGTTCTTCCCCCTTTTGCATCCTGTGTTACTTGGCATCATCCTCCCTGGCCCAGACAATCTGTCTTCCAGAAGCTCTTGCTTCGATTCCAGGGCTGGCTGCTCTCACCGAATTCCCATCTACCTGCTGGCTTGGCTGCAGCCAGTCCTCTCTTTTACAGCTGGGAAACGTCCCAGAGGGGAAGGGTGGGCCCTGGGCCACAATCCCTTGTGCTGACACCCGCAGGCTCCCCCCTGTCTCCCCAGCGCTCACGTCCTATGTCTGGCGGGAGCACACAGAGGTCCTTTTGCTGGCCCCAAGCATCTTTGGGGTGTGGGAACCATGCCAGGTGGGAGAGGTGAGAGTTGCTGGTGAGCCCCATCTAGGTCCCCACCCGAGCTGCTCCCATGCTCCACTGGGACCCAAGCCAGCTGCCCCAGGGAGACAGCAAGCCAGGACAGACCTGGGAGGGAGCAGGCAGGTGGACGGCCCAGGGCCCTAGAGTGTGGGACAGGCTTCGGCCTCCTCGCTCCACAGAGGCAGGACCGCAGGTAACTATGGTAACTACAGACTGGGCCGGGAGAAGTACAGAGAAGCATGTCACTGATCATTAACCCCGGGGGAAAACAAAATTGGGGTCAGCATGCAGATATGGGCTCCAGTTACCCAGAGAAGAGAAAGAAAGGCTTGCAGAGCTGGAAGACAGCCTCTTCTTCCCTTCCCAGGCCCTCCCTCCCTTCAGGCTCTGGACCCAACACTCAGCACACCTGTCGGGCCCGCCCTTCCCCCAGGCCACCTATCTGAAGCCAAAGAACAAACACAGGTGGCCCTGGTACTGGGAGTCACGCATGAGTTGAAGTCTCAGTTCAACACTGGATTCTGACCTTGGAGAGGTCTTTTCAGCCCTCCTGGCCTCAGTTTCCCCCATTTGAATAATATGGAGTCAAATCAGATGGCCTCTGGGAACAGTCCGCTCCCAGCATGGAGTGACTGAGCCCTCCCGCGGCCAGGCTCTGTGACTGGACGTCCGGAGACGGCTGCAGGGAGCCCCCGCTGTCCTCCAGGAAGGGGTAGGGAAGAACAGACAGATGGTGGCAGAAGGGCTGAACCTGGCAACTGACTGACAGTGGAGTTTAGGGGAAAGAGGCGTTTGCAGGAGGACTCCTGGCTCCTGGCTTGATGGTGGTGATAAAGCTCAGGGAGAGGCCAGGGAAGGGGAGGAGGCTGCGCAGGTGGAGTCAGTGTGGGCTAGTGCAGGCCACGGGGTCCACAGTTGATTGGCCGGGGAAGGGGAAAGTAGCATGGCACCCAGGGGCCTTCCCCCCAACTCCACCCCAAGACCCAGAGCCCCAGGATCCGGCAGATCTTTCTCATTCTCTGGCTGGCGAAAGTGCCCTGGCTGGCCAGCCCGAGCTGCCGTGCCTCCTGGGAGGCCTGCACTCCTCCTCCTCCCACCTCCTTGAGGGACAGACCCATTTGCTTCCTTGCTCTGCAGGTAGCACAGCAGGTGGCTCATCCCTCTCTGTCCCTTATTGAGCCACAAATATCTGGATCACCCTTGTGTCCCTGGGGCCAAGCCAAGATCTGGCACAGAAGTGACTGTGTGAGAGGTCGAATGCATGAAAAATATACAGCCTTTCTAGGAGCGGGTGAGGGCTCAGGGCCAGGCCCATCACGGTGACTGCCACCTCCCCATCTGCTGTGACAACCGCCACAAGTGCCGGGCTCCCAGCCTCAGTTTCCCTGCCTCTCCCAGCCGGGCCCAGTGCCAGTCCCCCCACCCCACCCCACCGGGGATCCAGCTCCACCCAGGCCCTGAGCCAATACACGCTGAGGCCATCACTGTACCCCTGTGGCATGGGTGGTGGTTCTCTCCTGCAGAACTCCAGCCCCCACTCCTCACCCTTGGCAGGGCCTCCTGGCACCCTGCTGGGAGGCCCAAGCTGGGACCTGGATCTACTGCCCCAGGAGATCTCTCAACCTGACTGGGTCCCACCCACTCTTTGGAAATCCGGAGCTGACTCTTACCTGAATCACTGGGGACCCAGCCCCACCCAGCCCCACCCCTGGAGGCAGCTTCCCCAGGGGAATCTGGAGTCCTGGAATCGGCCAATTACTTTTCCTCCCCACTTTCCCTCTACTGCCCCTCAGGCAGCCCCTCTTGGGTCTCCATTTCCCCACAATACCCCAATGGGGAATTAATCACCCTCTTCTTCAAGAGTCCTCAGGACAGAATAAGATGGCTGGAGGTGCCGCAGCTCAGCGCTCTCCTTCTGTTCTCCCCCAAGGGGGAGGGCTTCGTGCTGTCCTCTTCCTCCTCCTCTCTCCTCTTCCTCCTCCTCTCTCGCTGCTCGGTGCCAGGCGCGGGCTGGGTGCGGTGGCAATGTGTCTCGAGGACATGCCTGTCAGTGTCATGTCTTCACGTGTGCTATGTATTTTGCATGTGCTAACGTCATGTGGAATTGTCGGAGCAGTCCTCTAAAACCCACTTACGGGGAAGGAGGTCCACACCGCCGTGGCGGCCGTCACTTACAGGGCGGTGAGGCGGCACAGTCAGCAGGGTCCAGTTCCGAGGCCCGTCCCTCTGCTGTGGAACTCCTGGGGCCACAGGCCTGAGCCCAGCACAGCCGGCCCGGCGTGGAGGTGGCAGAAATGAAGGTCGGCGTGGAGGTCAGCTGGGGTGCGGGCGGGGGCGGGGGTCCGACTTGCGCCATGTCGTTCAGCTGAGAAACTAAGAACTGAGAGTCACAAACATTGTGAACAGTTTACATCCTGTTCACAATGAAATTCTCACAAGAGCTTCCAGAGGAAGGGATCGTTATCCCCACTGAGTAAAGGAGGAATCAGAGGTGAAGATCCTCCTGGACCATGTGGCAGGGATCTAAAATCACCACCTAAACCCGGGGCCAGGGGTGCATCAGCTCCCTCCTGTGTATCTGTCTTCTTGTTCCCAGTGCTGTAAACAGGTGTGCTGCCTTGCTAGAGACTGGCTGGTAGGTGGGGGGGCTGAGGTGGCCCCTGGGCTGTCTGATGTCACGTGTACACGCTCATGGCCCCCTCTGCCCCATCCCTGGCTCTCTTGGGTCCCAAGCCCTGAGCCCCTAACACAGACACCCAAATCCTGGCGACAGACACAGGCCAAGCGAGCAGATAAACGAGCAGGCGGTGGGTGAGTGGAGAGTCCCCAGGCTCCTCTCGGGAGTTTCCACTGCAGAGTCCCCTGTCCTGCCGACCTCACGGCGGCAGCTGCAGCCATCTGACAGGCTCGGGACGGCCGAGTGGTCATGTTGTTGGGGGGAAGGTCGTGGACTCCAACCCCACTCCGGACCACCGGGGTTCCAGAACCACAAGTCCGATAATGTGATTATCGAAGAGCGGACCCCTGGGGCCCGAGGGTGGAGTTGAGCAGCCAGGCTGGCTATAAAGCCAGAGCGGCGAGCCGTGGGCGCTCTCCCTTTGGAGCCATCTCCCTTGACTCGGAGCCAGCGCTCAACGCGCCATTGCGTCCTGGCTCGGAAGGTCTGGTAGGACATTTGCGGATTTGTCTCCCTCTCTTCCCTTGGTGATATTTCTGCTTTATTCCCCTTCTTTTGTAAAATAAAAACCCTTTAATAACTTTTGTCGCGTGTGCCTGAAGTTGAGGCTTATTATAAAAGTCTTCTGAGCACGCGGGTGAGGACCCAGTCAGGGAACCATTTTATATTAGGGTTGCCCTGGGACAGCTGTGTATAAAATGGAACAACCCTAATATAAAGTGGTTCCCTGACTGGGTCCTCACCTGCGCGCTCAGAAGACTTTTATAATAAGCCTCAACTTCAAGCACACGCGACAAAAGTTATTAAAGAATTTTATTTTACAAAAGAAGGGGAATAAAATAGTAATAATACAAAGAGGAGAGAAGGAGACAAATCCGCAAATGTCCTACCAGACCTTCCGAGCCAGGACGCAATGGCGCGTTGAGCGCTGGCTCCGAGTCAAGGGAGATGGCTCCAAAGGGAGAGCGCCCACGGCTCGCCGCTCTGGCTTTATAGCCAGCCTGGCTGCTCAACTCCACCCTCGGGTCCCAGGGGTCCGCTCTTCGATAATCACATTATCGGACTTGTGGTTCTGGAACCCCGGTGGTCCGGAGTGGGACTGGAGTCCATGAACCCATCTGTGTCATCCATTCAGGACGACCTTCCCCCTAACCACGGCACCCTCCCCAGCCCACCCCACCATCAGGGAATCTGCAGAGCATCAGATATCAGTCAGCGAGGGGCCCCCTCAACGGATGTAGCCAGAGGAGCCCCCCCCGCCCCCCCCCCCCCGCTCCAAGGGGCGCGGGCTCCCCGCAGTGAGGTGGGCAGGCCTGGCAGCCCCCACAGGCCCTCCATCATAGTGGAAGGAAGAGGAGCTGTTTCCACAGCTCCTGAGTCTCCGCAGCACCTTCCAGAGCTCCCGCTCCCCCAGCCCTTAGCCTGGCCTTCAGGGCTCGCTCGGCATTCCCTAGCTTCAGGTGTCACGGAAAGGAAGCTCCCTGGAGTGTCTGACCCCAAGATGAGGTTTCCAGTGACAATGCCCAGTGACAAGGGCAAGTCACTTTCCCTCTTGTCCGGGCTCCTGCTTGTTAGTAAGCCTGCTGGATCGGAAGTGCTGAGGCAAGGGGCGGATTCGGACAGCTGGATTCGGAGCCCAGTTTCAGACTCCAGCTGTGTGACTTGCAACCATCATTTTTCGTTTCTGGGCCTCAGTTTCCTCTGCTGACAGTGCTGGTGGGAACGAACAGCAATGGGCAATAGCAGTATTTGTTCTCTGGGACCATGTAAGGAGAAGGCCACTTAGCTCAATTCCTGGCACTCGAGGCCCTCAGCGAGTGACTGTGACAGCAGAACGCTCTGATACTGAGCTGTTCTACAGAAGTGATGGGATAACGCAGCCACCGTCACCGAACCCAGTAACATCGCGCTACTGCGAGACCCATACTAAGAGAGCATGATTTGAAAATTTCAGCACATAAAAGGTTTCTCTAAGACTATTGCTTATATGATAAAACAACAAAAATACTGAGAGTCTCATTGTTGTTGACATAGAAGGTCCATTGAATTATTTTAATTTAAAAACAATTCATTTTTAAAATAGAAATTAAATAATAAATTTTTAATTATTGAAATTAAAAATAAGTAAAGTAACAAATTGGAAAAGGTTTTTTTTAAGATTTATTTATTTATGCATACAAGCACTGGGGTACAGGCCAGAGTCGCGGGAGGTGAGAGGATTCACCAGAGACAGAGTGGGGAGCAGAAGAGGCAGATGGACTGAAACACACTGCTGAGGGGAGCAGCGGGTGAGGCAGGAGGGTCACCATGAGGGTCACCTCCCCAGCTGGGGGCAGGGATCAAACTCTTGCTTCAGTGGCTATGGTTTGCTTCATAGTGCGTTGCTTAACCCACTGCGCCACCAGGGAGGGCCCTGGAAAAGGTTATTTCAGAATCACTTAGAGTTTGTCAATGGAGTGAGTAGGAAAAAGTAAATTATCATACCAATTCTTTTACATACTTTTACACCATCATCGTGCTTTTTTATGATTTCTTCTTTCAGTTTAATTGATGGGTAGGTTTTTTTTGTTTTGTTTTGTTTTAAAGATTTATTTATTTATACATAGAGAGCTGGGGTATAGGCCAGAGTCCAGGGCGATGAGAAGATTCACCAGAGACAGAACAGGGAGCAGAACAGGCAGACTGACAGAAACACACTGCTGAGGGGAGCAGTGGGCGAGGTAGGAGAGGTCTTCTACACCATGTGGGTCCCCTCCCTGGCCAGAGGTAGGGATCGACCTCGTACTGCAGTGGCTGCTGTTTGCTTCATAGTGCATTGCTTAACCCACTGTGCCACCAGGGAGGCCCTCAGTTTAATTGAAATTTTCCTTTTAAAACTCTCTTTAGGACCCACAGTTACAGTTTAGCACATTATTTTTATGGAAATCAACAACCACCACTTGTATGAAAAGACAGAGACTAAAAGACAAAACACTTCTGTGCTTTACTAAAAGAAAGATAGTCGGGCCACGGGCCGCTCCTGTGTCCTCTGGACTCCTGTAAAATGGCCAGCCTTGGGCCAATGCTGTAAGGAACCTTTGAAACCCTGCCCGCAAATGAACCGAAAACCTGGGGGCAGGCCATACTTCCAAACAACTCACTTCCAGCTAGAACCTTAAAAGTCCATTTGCTGGAAACTTTCAGATAAACAGGGCTGAGCCTTCTTGCATAGAATGTGCGTTCTCTGCCCTTAACACCTCATTAATAACTTACTGTCATTCAGCTACATACCCTTAGAAAAATATTTTCACTCACATCATCTTCTCTTTTCATCCACCCAGCAGCATTCTTTTGATGTAGATGTTTTTAGCCCCTGGATAAGTCAGGATTGTTTCCATTATAAGCAGCAGGCACCCAGTTCAAACTGATTTTGGTACAAGACAGTGGTTGCAATCAGGCTGAGAAGTGGGGTCAGGTATGGCTGTATCCAGAAGTCTGGTCCTCCTCCTCTACCTCCTCCCTCCCTCCCTCGCTCTCTGTCTCTCTTTCTCTCATCCTTCTTGGTTGGCTTCACCATCAGGCAAGAATTCCCAAGGTCTGGCAGCCCCAGGCTACACTGCCCCAATCCCCCGAACCCAATCAGAAAGGACAGTCTCTTTCCTGGCCCTGGTGACTGCTCGGGCTTTGCTCACATGCCCAGTCCTGAAACAGATGCTGCCTCTAGGGAGCTGGAACGACTTGTTCTGACCAGTCCTGCAGCCAGGAGAGCCACCCTCCCACCCATGCCACCCCAAGCTCTGTCATGGGGTGCCCAGGGCTATGGGTTGTGGGCTATGGGCTGTGGGTTGTGACTCACTGAGGGTTTGAGGAGGAAGAAGGCCCAGCCATGTGGTCAGGACCACAAGAACTAGGTAGTCAGGGAGGACTGAATGGCCAGCTGCCTGCCCCAGTCTCCCCACTCCATAGAGAAGAGCACTGCTCTGTGGGTACCCCCGTGTCCCCTCGGAGCCCCTAGGGACCTCCCCTCTCTGGATTCCTCTCACTCCACCATTCTGCAAACACTTCTGAGGCCTCCTGGCCAACCTCAGGGGGTTAAGTCTCAGCACTAGGAGGCTATTCACAGCCACTGCAGCATGAGTTCGATCCCCGGTCGGTCAGAGAGCAGACCCACAGGGTGCAGCAGACCTCTCCTGTCTTGCCCGGTGGCCCCCTCAGCAGTGTCTTTCAGTAGATTCCCCACTGTTCTGCTCCCCACTCTCTCTGTTGAATCCTCTCACCCCCCACACCTTTGGCCTGTACCCCAGTTCTTGTATGCAGAAATAAATAAATCTTTAAAAAAAATGTCCATGGGTTTTTCATGTCCAATGGGATCGTGTCCTGCCGTTTGGACAGATAGACCTGGAGGGTGTTGTGCTACGTGAACGAAGTCAGACAGACAAGGACAAGTCCTGAGTGATCTCACCTATATGTGGAATCTAAGAACCCTGAACTTATAAACAGGGTAAACTGGTGGCGGCCAGGGGCTGGGTGGGGATGTGGGTGATGGTGGTCAAAGTGTGCAGGTGCCAGCTAGCCGGTGACTAAGTGCTGGGGCCAGAGAGCCGGTGACACTGCAGAACAGAAAACTAAACAAGCAAATAATTGTTTTAGGGCAGAGGTGATGGCTGCACAATATGCCACCGAGTCGTACATCAAAAAGGGTTAAAATGGTCACTTTTGTATTCATGTCTCTTACCCCAGTAATGAAACAGCCATTCACAATTTCTTCAACCAGCAGAGAGGAAAACATTTAATACTGGGCTGAGAGTTGAAAGTTGCTAAAATCCTAAAGGTTCTCCACAAACCACACACACACACACACACTCACCCCTTGTAATAATTGTTTCTCAACACATAACAGATACCGAGTCATCACATTGTGTGCCTTAAATTTACATAATGTTACATGTTAAATATGTCTCACTAAATCTGGGGACAAGATGGATTCTCAGCCGCAGTGTGCCGTAGTAGCGTGGAGGCGTTTAAGGGCCGTGCACGTTGTAAGGACTGACAGTGACCAATGTCTGTAAAGCCTTTGTCCACCAGCGATGTCTGAAGGTGACTGTTCCTCCATATCTTCCCCAGCGAAGATCTCTTAGCAGACTTCTCCAGCTTTGCCCATCAGTTAGATAAAATGTGTCTTAGAGTGTCCTTCACATTCCTACTGAATTGAAACCTCTTCCCTGAACTTGTGCTACTTCTTTGTATTAAGATGGCAGAATGTTCGCTCCAATTATTTTAATCCTCCTCAGCAGCCTCCCCGCCTTCCTGTGCCGCCTTTTCAGCTGCCCCACATCGCACCCTGAGAATCACATTCTTGGAAACAGTTCTTCTCATGTTGCTCCTCGTCTTTTCAATAGCCATTTCTCAAACCCAGTGTATCAGGACCTCTGTAAGCTTTCAAATATTATTGAGCTTTTGTTTATATATATACTTATCATGTTTGAAATTAAAATTTTATTTAAATTTGTTAAATTAAAATGCAATTTATATATTTATATTGTATATGATTATTGTTATATATTATATATTGTTATGTGATATATTATTTATTATATGATATATTTCTAATTTTTATATATTATATAATGAACACGTTGATTAAAACGTATGCATATTTACTATGAAAAAAAAGAATTGACTGTGGGTATTTTTTCAAATTTACACCAACATGAACACATGAACACATGGTCAGCGTGGAGGCTGATGTGCTAATCACAGCTGTGATGACCTCCTGCTAGTGGAAGTGTAGACAGATGTAGAGCGAGAAATGGAGAACTGAGTCCGATCATCTCTATGCCACACACTCTCAGACTCACGGTCTCGATCTCAGCAGTGGCCATCACGCCTCCCCTGTCTCCCTAATTTGGGTTCCTCCTACTCCTGTCTACTAGGTGTCCTTGGCTTTCTTATCCAGACCAGGTCATCTTAAGTCAACATGACCCACCCTCTTTCTCCTAAATTTAACTCGAGTCAACCCAGCTTAATTCACTGCCACTCAACCCACCCAAATCCAACCTAACCCAATTTAATCAAAGTCACTTCACTCTTTCCAACCCAACTCATCTCAATACAATCCAACTTGGTTTAATTCTATGAAATTCAACTCAAGGCAAACCAGCTCCACTCCACGCAACCAAACCCAAATCCAACTCCACTTCATCCAACCAAAGTCAATTCTCTATGCAGCCCAACCCAATCCAGCGTAACAACAAAACTCTACTGCACCCAAACCAAACCCAACCATCACATTCAGCCCAGTTCAACATAATTCAGCTCCACTAAGCTGACCCCTGCTCAGCTCCTTCCTTCCAACCCTAAATACCTGCTTCCCCACTGCCAGATTCACGGCCATTCCCTAAGGAGACAGAGTTAAAGCCAGATCTAATGACAGAGACTTTTTTCCCGCACTCTCCCCTCCTTGCTCTTCTCCCACTGCTAGCCACACCCTCTGACAGGTAATACCTCCACTCATCTTCTACCCCCACCTTCAGCCCTTTAATGAAACCCCAAGGCCATGGAGCCTGTGCAGGCCTTTGTCCCTGCACACACCACCCCCAGGGAGACGAGGTCAGGGACGTTTAGATGGGACAGGGAAGAGTCAAGTCCCAGAGGAAACTGGATGGGGTGAAGAGGGCTACCAGACCCAGGCCCCTTGTGGGGTAGGCAAGAGCTACCTCCCCACGGAGCAGAAGGCTCTGCCCTGTCCTTTCTGCCCCACACACCTGGTCCGCTTTCACCACTGATGGCCCCCCTCCACTGTCTGCCTTCATCTCTCAGTCTTGAAGTCTCATCTCTTTCTCTTGTCTCTGTCCGTCCACCCTTCCTCTCTCTCTCCCACTTCCCTCTCTTCCTCTCTCGCTGCTCCCATTCCATTATCTCTGCTGTCGGTGGTGGCTCATCTCTGCCCGTTCCTCTTTCTGTATCTCAGAATCACTGTCTTCTCTTGCTGTCTCTATCTCTCCATGTATCTCCGTATCTGTCTCTATCCCCGGTAGCATCTGCTCCATGTTCTGAACCTAGGTGAGGCAGTTATTTCTCCTAAACACAGATGCCTCCACACCTACATCCTCTCACTATCCCTCCCAAGAGAACAGCAGTCACCTCATGCTGCTTGAAACCCACTTTGAGACCCTGAACCTGGCCTGAAGCGCCCAGATCCAAACCTAAAGCTACCTCCCTAGTCAGGAAATCAGAGTTGCATTCCCCAGAGCTAGAGGGAGTGCAGGCCAACCTTCTCATGCTGTGGCTTTCGCCAGGCCAAATCCAAAATTCAGCCACTGGGTCCTTGACCGCAGCTCCCTGTCCAGCTAGACACTGGCCTGGCCTTGTTCTGGGTGTGCTCCCAGCAGATGCCAAGTCTGTGTTCCTTCCCAGCTCCACCAACCACCAGCCTCCTGGCCAGTACTGGATTCTGAGGCACCGGCATGGGCACAGGGAGAGGGCCCCTTCTCCAGCCCTAAATGCTCCTGAGGGCAAACTCAGCTTCTCCTCTCAGCAGCCCAGAGTTCCTGGACAGGCGCCGGTCTGGGCCTTCCGCAGAACCCTCAGGGTCTTAAAATAGAAAAGGAGAAGAGAATCTGAGGTCTGTGTGGTGGGCAGAGAAGCCCGGAAGGAGTAGGTGGAGCCGAAGGAGCTGTTTCCAGGCCCAGGGACGGGTCCTGACCTTCCTTCTGGGGCTTCCACACGGCTCTAAGCCCCCTGCTCCCAACTCTGCAGAAAGGCCTGGAGGCTTTGGGCCTGCCCCTGCGTTGACCAGACCCAGAGACCGAGACCCCCGCGGAAGGACATCGCCCAAGGCTGCAGAGCAGAGAAGCAGCCGCCGAGCACCGTGGTGGGGGAGGGCGCTCGTGGGCCTCATATCCGGGTGCTTCCACAGCAGGTTATTGGGTGGAGTTGGCTGGGCCCAGAGCCTGCCAAATCGGCCCCAGAGGCCGCATTCAGGCAAGTTAGCTCCTGGCACAGATTGTCCCAAGGCCAGAGCACTATGTTCCTCAGAAGTCACAACTCAGCCGAATCCCAGCTCCCTCCAGAGGCCTCAGCGTGCTCTTCCGGCTGCCCCTCCGCTAACCTCACTGACCTCCGCCCGCCTGGCTCTTCCTTTCCCCTTCCCCAGGCCCCCTTTGCCCCACGCCCTGGCCCAGCAAAGCCGGGATGTGGGGGACAGGAGAGACCCCTGACCCCTGCCTGCTCTCAGTCCTCCTCAGCCTGGACCCAGCTGGGGCCCACGCTCTCCCGAACACCAGCAGCCTTCACTCTCAGAGAGTCCCGAGGCCACGAAACAGGACCACGAACCGAAAGCTGCTTCCCTGGCTTCCCCGCTGCTGCCCCAGCGCCAAGCACAGCGGCCATGTTCCCTGCGCGATGGGGCACGATTGCCGTGGTGCCGGGTCCCCCAGGGCGCTGCCAAGCCCCTACTCCCTGTGTCACCGCGGGCAAACCGCTCCACCTCTCTGGCCTAGTCCGCGTCTGAACATGGAGACCAGCTCCCCGAGTGCCTGGTCACCTGGGACCTGGACACCTGGGACCTGAAGAGTAAGACCTGGGCTTCTCTGGCCTGAAGGTGTCCACACACTGATGGGGGACAGAGGTGCTGATCACCGATCAGGTGAGGACTATGGGGCAATTCGGGGGGGGGGGGGAGACGGGAAGAGGAGGCAGAATAAGTACAGAGGGGTCAATGACCCAGAACAAGGACCCTGGAGTCAGGGCCCCGTGTCTGGACCAGGATGAGCCCTCCTACCTCAGAATGGCCACCAGGTGGCAGCAGAGGCCACCTTTCTCCAGAAAGGCCGGCTGGGGCGCAGGGATGTCCCTGCCCGGGATGCAGAGCCACTGGGGAGACCTTAGAGAGTGGGCCCGGCTGTGAGCGCCGGTTCTTGTGGGGACGATGTCAAAAGAGCCCTGATGCAGCAGAAGTCCTGGGCTCTGTCTGTTGCCCATGACCCAGAGTCAGCCAGCCCCTGCCCATCTCCGAGGTTCAGGTTTCTCCTTGTAAAGAATGAAAACTCTGCAGGGAAGCCAGAAACCAGGAAAGAACCTTTCAATCCTGTCTCTGGTTTTCCGCCCCTAATAGCTATGGCTCTCAAACCTGCTTGTAGAGGCAAATAATCTACTTTTAGAAACAAAATCTCAAGTGCTTCCCATCCCCACCCTATCCCATGTATAAAACAGGTGTGTGGTTTTTTTTAAGATTAAATTTTATGTATTTATGCATACAAGAGCTGGGGTGTAGGCCGAAGATTTAGGGGGTGAGAGGATTCACCAGAGACAGAACAGGGAACAGAATAGGCAGATCCACTGAAATACACAGCTGAAGGGAGCAGCAGGCGAGTCAGGAGAGGTCTGCTGCGCCATGTGGGTCAGCCCCCTGGCCGGGATCGAACTCAGGCCACAGTGGCTGGGGATAGCTTCATAGTGCTGAGACTTATCCCCTTGCACCACCAGGGAGGCCCTAAAACAGAACAAGTTTATACTGATGTGCTGGAGTGGAAGAGGGGACCCTCCCAGGCTCACACAGAAGATAAAGTCCAGACCCCTCACCCTGGCATTCTAGGTGCTTCTCTCTCTACCTCTCCAGTGTCAACGTCTACTACTCCCTGCACCCACGTCCTCACACCCTGACCACACTCTTCCACACTCCCAGCCTGGGGTAGATTTTCCTGTGGAAAATCCCCCTCCCCTCCCACTCAAGCCTCCTCTCCCCTTAATGTCACCTCCTCCCAGAAGGATTCTCTAAAGCTCCTGGTAGGAAGAGCCCCTCGCCGCAGTGCCCACCCACCGCCACGTGGGTCTCAGGTCCTCGGCCACTGGCATAAGTGGCTCCTGACCCGCTAGGTAGGGCCCACACCAGATGCCTCCACAGGTGAGTGTGTGACCTCACCACCCAGCACCTGCAGCCCCGCCTCATCTCACCAAGTCACAGTGACAGCTCCTGGGCCTCAGCCTCGGGGACTGCTGTCATCTAACCTGCTGTGTGTAGGCTCATCGCTTCCTGCATCATGTGCAAAATGAAAATGGGCATTTTTTTATTTCAAGATAAAGGTAGTACCCACATCCAGGGAACCACCCGTGAAATTTGCCCATAAAGGGGTTCTGAAATCCAGCCAGCCTGCACTCAATCAGAGGACTTTGTCCACCCAGAAGAGCAGCCTCTTTTTTCACTCAAGGGCACGTTCCCCTGGTCGAGCTGGTGTCTTGCAAGGCTTTACATGCCCAGTAGGGGGCGCCTTTTCCTAAGTCACATTTAGCAAAGGGCAGCACTGGCCAGCAGCCGCCCTGCCCACGTGCTCTGAGATTCCCTGCCTTCTAGACAGCTTGTTGAAGGACGAAAAGGGACCAGAAATTGGACACAAGAAGTTAGAGAGCAGAGATTAGCACAAAGCCCAGCACACAACTATGGCTTACTGACGTTTGACAATGGAGTCACTGAGAGACTGGGCAAGTGGAATTACAGAACGAAGAGACTCAGAAATCGTGGACTCTGGGGTTTTCAAACTCTGTTCTTCCAAACTAGGGAGCTGCTGAGTGAGCGGGGACACTAGAGGACTAGCTCTCAAAGATCAGGCACCCCACCTCTCACCCTTGCATCTCTCTCACATACTGGGCTTCCCATGGAAACTCTGGCTAGACAAATTCTGCTGGCTCAGGAAGAGCAAGATACTGGCCCAGAGTCACACAGCAGAGGCTGAGGAGTGCGGGACAAGGAAGGGAGCAGAGACCTGAGGCTGGAGCTTAGTGGAAGCTCCCAGAAGAGAGCCTGGGGCAATAAAGTACAGGTGGGGCGGGAGCCTCAAAAAACTGGAGTCATACACTTGAGATGTGGAGCCTGGAGACAGGCTGGTGAATCAGCACAGAGTGACAGTCAAGGTCAAGTTCCAAGTTCAGAGGCCAGAGGCAGGGTTTATTCACTGTAAGTTCATTAAGCACCTCCTATGTGCCAGGCACAGTGCTAGACCCTGGGATACAGCAGGGAGTAGGTCTAAGTCCCTGCCCTCACAGGGCAGGGAGGAGGGAGTAGGACATAAACATTGCTATGAGCAAACAAACGAACCAACCAGCTAGAGGAGGGAGAGGCTGCTGGTAGGTGGGCCAGTTCGTATATGGTGGTCAGGGAGGGCCTCCCTGAGGAGGTGACATTTGAGCTGAGCTCTGAATGAGATGGGGCCCCAACTGAGGAGGGGAAGGGGGGGCGGGGCGGCCTGCAGAGGAGCTGGGCTGGCTGGGCAGGAAGTCTGGCCCCCTGTAACCGTATCCCCAGGAAGGAGGAAGCCAGGAAGGCGCTTTCAGCAGTCGTATTCATCAAGGCCGACTGTGCTAGCCCCCAGGCAGCACCAGGGGCTCCTCAGGGCCCCTACCCACCTTCAGCTGCCTGGGGAGGAGATGCTGGGAGGGCGGGGGAGAGGGAGGGCAGCCTAGAGTGGGCCCTGGATTCTCTTCCAGACAATAAGTGCTTCCAGGTTCCCGGGGAGCATTCCGTGGGTCACAGCTGCATCTGATCTCAATTACCCCCGGTGTTGGGTTCCCAGGGCTGGGCGGGGCAGGGTGGAGGGAAGGCCGGTTCTCCATAATCAGAATCTCCTGGCCCAGGGATGAAGACACCCCAGGACAGGTCCCCAAAATGCCAGGACCCCGGAGGGGGTTCTCCCAGAAGGAGAGGTCTGGCAGTGGGCGGAGGGCAGTGCTTCAGAGCCATTAGGCTGCGTGACCTGGGCAAATCCCTGACCTCTTGGGGCCCCTTTGGGGCATTCCACCCTTTCCTTCCCAAGAGTCGACAGTCGGGGCCTGGAGGGCTGTGGGCTGTGGGCTGTGGGCTGGGCCGGGTGGGCCCACACGGGTTGGGGTCGGGTGGGTTGCTAATCCCTTACTCTTTCCTGACTTGATTAGATCCTAACCCTCCTGCAAACACATCCCCACCCAAGACTAAAGTGCCAGACTTGTAGAGATTAGCATCTCTCAAAGCAAACCAGGGGCAAGCCCCACTCTTCCCCAACCTGCTGGGACAAGACACTTCACCTTCCGGGCCTGGGTTGACCCCTGCCCACCTTAGAGGGAAGGCCAGGGTCAGATGAGTAACCGGTGTAAAGAGGTGTGAACATGGGGTTGGGCTCATCTGCTCACAGCGCACAACCCCCACGATGGCCGCAGAGACCCTGGTTTGTAAGCGGCTGCCTGACACGGGCTTGTGACTGATGACCTTGGGCGAGTCCTTCCCCTCCAGAGCTCAGCGTCCATCCACTACGGTGCCTGTGACAAAGGTCCACCACGAGGGTGGGCAGAGGGAGTTGGCACAAAGTGTTGCTGTGGGACAAGCGAACTGGAGTGAGGAGAGTGAAGAGCGTCGCTGAGGTGGGCTTGCACTGGCTTTGTGTGACGTTGCTCGTCGGTTAGGGCGCCGGGCTCCGGGAGCAGCGAGGCGGGATTCGAACCCGGGGCTGCCGGTCGCAAGGGCGGGGCGCGCGCCACCTTCCCCCGCCGCCGGCCCCCAGCGGATGCCGGGGGTCAGCGGAGCGCGGGGCCGCTCGGCGGGCGCTGCTTTCGCCTTTTATGTCCGTGCGGGGCTGGGAACTCCCTGCCCCGGGCCGCGGCCCGCGAACAATGAGTCGCTTCCTGCCGCCTGGCCTGGCCGGGCCGCGGCCCGCTTGGGCTCCCGCTTCCCGCCCAGCGGCCGCCGGGAAATGGGCCGGAGCCCCGGCCGGCCGCACCGGGACACGGGGTCGCGGCCCGGGAGGTGGCGGGGGCCGGGCGGGGCGGGGGCCGCCAGAGTCCGCCGGCAGAGGCGGAGGGGGCCCGGCGCTGGCGGGGCGGCTGGCGCGCGTCCGGCCGCGGAGCATCGCGCCGACTGCCCGTTGGACGCGGCCCCGCTGCGCCGCGCCCGAGGTGGGCCGGGGCATCGCCGGCCGCCCCGACCCGCGCCCGGCCGCCTCTGCTGCGCGCCCCGGCGTCCACTTGGTGCCTCCAGTCCTCGCGGCTGAGCCTCTGCTGAAACCAAGCCCGTGCTAGGTACCCGCGATCCGGGGACGAACCAACCTTGACCTCCTGGAGCGTCTGTGCTGGGGAGGGAGAAAACCGGGCTGCGTCAAGCCCTGAATTCTAGTGTGTTTGCAGGTGATTGCGTTTGGGGGGGAAAGAAAGAAGGGACTGAGAGGGAAAGGGGCCGGTTTTAATGGGCCGTGATGGCGTCAACCCAGGAGAGACACAAGGAATCACAAACATACATCTCAAAAGGGTCTGCAACGCCCCCCCAGTGTGTGCCTTGCGCAAACACGCTCTGTTGACATCACGTGCCTACGTGGGCACCCGCGCACGGGCACTTACACACGTGGCACACTGTGTGTGTGCCCAAGGTACGGCCACACTGCCACCATCTGTGGCCATGTGTGTCGGAAGTCTGAGCACGCCCGCCCCAGCCGTCATCACTCCAGGGACGTGTTTCTTCAGTGCACAAGCACAGCCCCTACCACGCCCCAAGCCTAATGCTTCTCATTCCATGCGCCCCTTGCCAATACACCAGTCCTGAACGTGGTGCTTCTTACATAAAATACGTCACATCTGCACCAACCCAAGTGCCTGTTCTAAGCCTTGAGTTAATGTGTCGCTGTACACACCCACAAACACCCCTATAACGTCTCTCACAGACGCCCTGCATGCACTGGCCCTGCACCTCTCTTCCCTTGCACGGGGGTCCCATGTGGACAGCGTAGTGGGGTGGGCAGAGCCAGCTCGGGCTGGTGCTTCCTGGGATTATTCCATTCAATCCTCCGACGACCCCCTGCAGTGAGCACCACCCACTCAGTCTGGCGGCTGGAAGCTCCCCCTGTGTCAGTCAGGCGGCCTGGGTTTGAGCCTGGTTCCACCACTATCTGAGAGCTGAGTGTCCCCGTCTGTAAAATGGGGGTGGACAGTAGTACTTGTGGGTGTCGTTGTGGAAGTCAGGTAGATAACGATACATGAGCAGCAGATGGGGCAGAAGCAGGCACATAGCAAGTGCTCAGCACTGGCTCTGACTGTTATGGTTGGACGTATGCAAAAGAGAGTGAGGCTGGGAGAGGTCACATGACTCGCTTGAGGTTGCCCAGTCTGGGTGGAGGACTTAGGGAGCCCAGGTCGCTATGACCACAGTTGGGGCCCTTGAGCATCCCACTCTCAGGCCGCCCGTGACACGTGGGGACAAGTCACACACACACACCACGCATTCTGCGCAGACTCTGCTTCCAGCCTTAATACAGCATCACACACCCGCACACCTGCAGCAGAGACCCCTGTCCACTCGACATTCTCTACCCAGCCAGGTGCCCTGGGGGAGCAGCAGCCGGCCAGGCAGACTCGACCCCGTTCTTGTGGCCCTTGAAGACCAGCACACACAATGAACACACAGCACATAACCTGTGTGCACATTTCGTGCACCTGCCGCCCCATGCATGACCCACCCAGGTTCCACACCTGGGGCCGCTGCATAACCACACAGACACGTGCCGGATGGATCACACACCTGGTGCACACAGTGTGCGACGCACACACCTCCTGTGCCCACACCGCTTGCTCGTGGCCAGTGCACACACCGTCCTCAACCCTGTCCACGTGTTGCACACACCCAGCACGTTTCCCCTGGGTACCCATCCCAGCAGCTTGGGAGGCCCAGGTCAGCCCCTTGGGGCGGGTCGGCAGGATGGAGGTCAGAGACACAAGCCCTGGACCCCCACCGCAGGGAAGGGAAGGTGGCCCCTGGCTTCACGGCTGGCGGCCAGGAAATTATAGTCGACACCAAACCAAAGCGGCCCCTTCTCGGGCCAGGTAATCAGGCCTCTCCCGGATTCAGCCTGACAGCTTAAATGTTCTAATTCCGCTGCCAGAGGCCCAGCTCCCCGACTCCGGCCGAGGCCCAGGCCTCAACCCGCTGTAGTAATTGGACCCACGTTTTCATTACCCTGAGATTAGACAGGTCCCCTCTGGCCAGGGGACGCCCGCAGCTGCACGGGAATCATCCCCCGCATGGACGCATTTACCTGATTATGGAGTTTATTTTATAGCAATTGCTCCAGAGTGCTGGAGGCCCCCTTCACCCCGCCCCCTGCTCCCCAGGCCCCAGAGGCCTCTACCAACCCGACAAGAGGTTTCTGCCTAATGTTTTAAAGCCACCTCCCCCAAGCCCTGCAATCCTGGAGGCTGTGCTGGCCCTGTGCGAGTAGACGGGATCTCTGTTTTTAAAAAACACTTAAGGAATTTGGAGAGAGAGGGAGGGAAAAGTCCTTCAGAATCTTCTCCTGGGCTATATACAGGTGTGGGATCTTCTTGCAAGACCTGTAAGTTCATTTATTCATTCAACAACCATGCATTCAGTCCCTGAGCTAACATCAGAGGGATGAGGGCGTTTATGCTTTCAAGGCGACTTTGCTGGAGAAGCACGATGGGTGTGTGGCCTCAGCTTCTTGGGAGCTCACGGCTCTTGGAGGAGGCTGGCCAGGTTCCCAACACATGACTTATCTTAGGTGAAGGCTGCAAGGCCCATGGGGTGACACAGCTAGGAACGGGGGCTGGGGAAGGGGACATTTCAGGCAGAAAGCACAGCAAGTGTAGCAGCCTGCTTTGGCTGACAAAAGATAAAGAAGCCGGAGCTCAGAGTAGGAGAGGCAGGGGTGAGACCTGAGGCTGGAGTCGGGCGCCCAAACTGATCTATAAGGGGTTCAGGGGACCCTCATTTCCCCACCTGGTACTCATCTGTTTTGTTAGAAAAAATCCTAATGAGTTTGCTGATAAGAAATAGCCCGATCCCACTGGGTGGTGGTCCCGGGTGTGGGATGCGTTCTGTGTTGGACTTCAGGATCAGGGAAGTTCTGAAACCAACCGGCTTCACAGGCTTTAAGTAGGGGGCTCTGGGCTTAGAGAAGCAGTCTTATTTTACAAGTGGGGACACGATGGTAGAGACCTGGGTTAAGGAACTTGCTCAAGATCACATAGCAGGAGAGTCAGGCAGCCTGGCTGCAGCCAGACTACCACAGTAAGCAGCAAGGCGTCTTCTTTTGCCTTTTGATACTCTGAGATGGGGTCCTGGCTGCTCCAGGGGCCAGGCGTCCTGGGGAAGGGAGAGGGAACAGGCTCAGCACTTGCTCTGCACTGCTCGCTCCCAAGCCCCCACCCCACAGAGGCACACACTGACCTTCAGCTATACCCAGCCCTTGGCAGTATTAGTCCCATTTCCCAGGCCAAGTAAGGACCCGAGGAGGTTAGCTTGGCTTCTGCAGCACCAGACTAGCAGAGCTGGCAATGGGGCTCAGGTCCAGAATCTCGGGGAGCCTTCCCTCTGGCACTTGCAAGCAGGAGTCAGGTGAGGAAATAGACCCAGTCCAAAACAGATTTAGGTCAAGACCCAGCCCCTGGCTGTGGGGCAGCAGTCACTGTCAGCACCTCTGCCTCCAGGCAGCCTTCCGTGATTCACACCGTCCCAGCACCGATCATGTGGGTGCTCCGATTCGCTCATACCCTCTTCGCTCTCCCTCACTACCCGAAAATGCTTTGAGACCATTTTATTCACATAGCTTCTTCTGCCCGAAATGGAGGGTGAGGGGAGCCCCCTCTTTGGAAGCGACTAGAAAACCCACTTTGGATCCCAAGTAGAGCAAGGTTCAAATCCCGCCTGGGACAGTTATTGGCTATGTGACCCCAGAAGAGCACGTTACTTCTCTGGGTAGCGTTCTCTTCACCTGGGAAGTGAGGATAGCAGTGGCCTCTCCCCCCCGGCTGCTGGGAAGGCCAGGGAGAGAACTTTGTAGCCACCTCTGGTCCGTAGCTGCTGCTGCAACTACTCAGTGGCCTGACGCTCCACTAGCACTCAGTACGCTGCTTATACTCTGACCGTCCCTTTCCCTGCTGCAAGGGATGCTGGGTGAACATTTTTTTTAATACATAAAATAATACACAGCCTGACCCTCAAGACTACCAGGCCCATCTAACCCCATCTCCTGACACTTCCCTTTGGGGTTCTGGACTCTGCATTTGTGCCAAGCATTTGTCCCCTGTTCCCTCCTCCCAAGATTTCTGCCCTCCATACCTTTGCTGTGGGGTTCCTGATGCTTCTTCCCATGCCCCTTTATCACCTGCCCACACTCTGCTGCTGTCCTGTCATTATTTACTACTCACTCACCCGTTCATTCACAACAGATGCTTCTTAACATCTATCGTGTGCTCAGCTCTGTCCTGGATCTCTTCCTGTGCTCTCGCACTCAGTTCGCCTGCCAGCCCTGCCAGGGAGGGAGTGTTGACTGCACTTTACAGAGGAGGAAACTGGCTCAGAGAGGTTAAGTTGCTTGCCTGGGATGACCCAGCCAGCAAGTGCCCAAGCTGAGACTGGGCACAGATGGCCAGCCACTGTCCTCCTCCTCCCTGCCCTGTGTGTGCTGAGACAAGAGGTGGGGAGTCAGAAGAAAGCAGCCCTTTGTTCCTGGGTGAGTGAGGGCAGGCACGGGGGTGTGGGGGGACAGGGTGGCAAGGTGGGCACAAACCAGATGTCCACTGGTTGGGGAGGCCTTTCATTCGGCCGGGGGCCTGGAGGGAGCAGCAGAGGACACTCCCATGGGAACGTGCCATGGACAGGGCATGAAGACTGGGGCTGCCACTACAATGACCACAGTGCTTGAGGGTCTGTGGGGACCCTTTCACCCCTGCTCACCCCCACCACCCTGCCCCCGATTCGAGGCCCGAGCGAAAGCATCTGCTGCCCTCAACTGGGAAATGGATGGCCCAGTGCTGGCCACGAAGGAAGCTCCCAGGGTTCAGAAGCCAAGCACAGCCACCCCTTCTTCAGGGGCCACAGCTCTAAGGGGGCGGTCCCCACCCAGACAGAGGCCAGTGCTGCAGTCCGGGCAGCGGAGAGCCCAGGTGCAAAGGAAGCCTGGGAGGGGAACCCACAGCCAGGCACAGAGATTGGAGAGGGGCAGGGCTGGGCGAGAGAGGACAGCAAGGGACAGGGGCACAGAGCTGGACTCAGGAGGCTGGAGGCAGAAGGCAGGCGCCAGACAATGGGGGACAGGACATCGGGCAGGGGCCCTGGTGACTGCACAGGAGAGAATGGCGAGCGTTGGGCCTCAGAGGGCAGCCCCCATGCTGCGGTGGTGGGGGGGGAGCCTGGCTTCCATGCCAACTCACCCTCAGGACCTCAGCAGGGCCCCAGCAAATGGGCGCCAGACCAGCACCGTGTTCAGATCCCCGACGAGGGAGCCCAGGGCAGTGACAGGAGGAGCCGAGCTGGGCTGTGGCAGCAGCGAGGTCCTGCGGCCCATGCGGGCTGTGGTCCTTCAGGGTCCACGGGACGACTGTTGCTGGAGTGGGCCCCCTAACTGCCGGTGTATCCGTGTGTCTCTCTGGGCCCCTGAGAGACAGTACTCTGTGTCCTATCCCAGTTTGGGGGGAGGGGGTGTTTATAAAGCTCCTGCCCCCTGCTGAGGGGCATAGCTGTGAGGGGTCCCTGGCCACACAGCTTGCTTCCTGCACACCCCACCTCACCCCACCCCACCCCACCCTGCCAGTACTCAGGCTTGGACTGTGAGGCCCAAACAGCCACCAGGAGTATCAGCAGGAGAAGATCCAGGTGGGGGCTGGAGGTGGTTACTTCTGGGGGAGACAGGAAACACCTTGTCAGGGGAGCTGAATGGGCCCTAAGAGGTTCGCTACAGGGAGGCAGCGCCTCCTCCCCTGGTGACAAGGGTTGGGGGCAGAGTTTAGTCCCCAGACCACTGGGCCTTGCAATGGGAATATCTTGCCCCGCCACCCCACAAAAGGAGAGACTTGAAAGCGAGGCAAAGCCGGCTGCCCTGGCCCCCACTTCCCTGGCTGGTCTGGTGCTTCTGCCCATTGTCCTCACTGCCAGGTTCCAAGGTCGTCCCCCTCCCCCAAAGAAATGACAACGATGGCTATGAATATAACAACAGCAGCATTGGGGGGGGCAGCGCTAACCTGCAGCAGCATGCACTAGGAGGGCCCCAGAGTTGCTAAAATATTGAAAGAGGGCCGCACCAGGTGGTAAAAGCCTCGGGGAGACCTGAACACAGCCAGACCTCCCAGCCGCGGGGCCTCCCAGTCTGTCCTGAGAGGCAGCCTGTCCGGCGCTGAGCATCCGGATGCATGGGGGGGAGGGGCGAGGGCGCTCAGTCCACTCGCAGGCACCTCACCCCACGCCGAGGGTGCCCTCGGCCCAGGGGCGGCCCTGAGCGGCGCCCCCTCCTCCCGGGCGCCTCTCCCAGAGCCCGAGCAATCAAGGCCCGCTCCCTCCCAGGGCGGGCGCGAGTGCCCGCCTCCTCCCGGCCCTCAACGCGGCTGCAAACCCAGCTCATTTGCATGTGGATCGCGCCTGCCACCATGGGTGCTGGGGTCAATTGAAACTCAAGAAAAGAGAAGAAATTTATGCAAAACTGTTGATTGCATTTGTATGTAATGAAATCATCCAATATTCATCTGACTATAGAATCTAATCTGAGAAGAGAACTGAAGGACATGAGTGTCACTGCAAAACCGTAATGAGCCACTGTAGTGATTAAAAAAGCTCTTGAGCCTTCTGAAAATCCAGGCAGAAATAGCGTCTAATCAACTCTGAATATAGGAGGCGAGATTGGGCTGGCGCGTTGCGCACGGCCCGCCACGGCGCTGGGGGTGCGCGGTAAACCCTGGCGGCCGCGGTCTGTGGGTGCCAATCGCCGGGCCACAATCAGCCGGTCCTCATGCACAAAGCAATCGCCGCCCCTCGCCGCGCAGAGTGCGCCCAATCACAGCGGTGAAGAGCAGCTTTGGGCTTTCCACCGCCTCTAAGGCCCCACCAAAGGTTTTCCTGCGTGTGTGTCCCGGGGGTGGAGGGGCAGACAGGGCCTGGGAGACCTGGGTAGGTCATACCTGGACACAGGGGGCGGGGGCAGCCAGCCCAAGGAGGGAGACAGAAGAGGGAGAAGGTCTGCGCCTCCCTGGACTCATCACTGAAATGTCACCTCTTCCATGAGGCAAGCCCTATCACCCCTCTAAATTGCCCCCACCAACCCCTCTCTCTCTCTCTGTCTCTCTCTCCTTTGTTTTCCTTCTCAGCACTTAGCTAGGTCTGGCCCCGTGTTATTTCTTGATCTGTTAAATACCTGCCTCTTCCAAGAAGGTTGTGAGCTCCATGAAGCCAGGGTGGTTTCAAAGAACCAGGTTTGACATTTAGTAGCTGCTCACTAAATGCTTGTTGGATGAATGCAGACGCTCCCACAGGCAGCCAATGCACTGATCCCATCACTCAGCACGGTCCTTGGTGAGTGCTTGGTCCACGCCTGGCTCCCCCAGCAGAGCGGCAGGCCTGAACGGGAGCCCTCTTGGGGCTGGTGTGGTCTGGCCAACACCAAAGGCCTCACAGCTAATTACACGGTGCTGGGCAGTCCAGTGCTGGAGGGTAGGACCCACTGGGGTGGGGGTCAGGAAGGCTGTCCAGAAACAGTAGGTGAGGGGGGCGCTAACCTAAGGGACCAGGGGGCGTGGAGGGGTCTGGAGCGCCCCAGGCAGAAGGAAGAGCCCAGCAAAGTTCCCGCAGTGACAGGCAGTGGGGGAGCCCACGTCACAGCCCAGCGGCAGCAGAGGTGTTGGGAAGGTGGTCCAGGTCAAAGCTTGCAGTGAAGACCTGAGGTAAGAATTTGGAGTGATAGGAAGCCTCAGAAGGGGGTGTCATGATGCACATTTTGAAGGGATTCGCATCCGGAGACAGGGTCAGGGGGCAGCTCCGGACGTGAGAGCCTGGTTGGGAGATTCGACTGGCCCGGCAAAGGGGCTTTGGAAGAGGGCCGTGTCCTGGCGAAGGTCGTTCTAAGATGGTTAATTTGACAGCAAGCAGGGAAGGTAAACCAGGTGTGTAGCCAGAATCGGTCCTCCCTCCCTCCGTCTATCCACCTGCCCATCCATCCATCCATCCTCCCCTCCCTCCCCTCCCTCACAGACATTCTGTCTGGAACATGCCCTTCTCCACACTCAGACTGAGACTTCAGTCTGCTCTGTGCTCATGGCCGAGTTACTTTTATTAAATGGATTCTGAATTTGGAATCAAACACATAAAAATTGGAGTCAATATTCTGAGACTCCAAAGGCTGCTCTCTGAGGCCTGGGCTGCCGGGTGGCCAGCGGCTTGTGGGTCGTTCACCTTCCTTCACCTTGAAGTCCTCGTCATGGCAAAGAGGGACCCAAACGAGAGCATCTCTGCGCCCCCCACGACCCCGGGTCCTCAGTTTTCTGTTCCATCAGGCGAAGTTGTAAAGACAAAAAGTCCCCGGTGAAGGGTGCCCTGCAGGTGGAAGCCCCTGCAGCTGCGGAGCTGGAGCCCACAGGAAACGGCCCGCTCCCCCCCTGCAGTGCTGTCCATGGGTGAGCGTCCTCTCTGTGCTTTGGCATCCTCTAAGGCTGCTTGTGGCCTGGAGCAAGGCACGCTGCCCGAACCCTCCTCTGTAGCAGAAGCTGGAGCAAATGCTCAGAATATGGCGGCCGAGGTTATGGCCCTGCCAGCTGCTGCGTGGACCCGGCCTCGGTCCCTCCTTCCGTGTCTACTTGGGCGCCGCTGTGCCTGCAACTGGGAGTCTCTGGGACGAGTGGAATCCAGGGGTCCTTCATAAGGTAGATTTGGGTGGCAGGATGGGTGGGTCACTTCCCCCCAGCCCCCCGGGACTCTGGCTTGAGACTGTAGTGGGATGTCGCCGCCAGCAGCCAGCCAAGGAGCAGGAGGGTGACAAGAACTCCTTCCTTCGTGAGCTTTTCTGAAACCAGCTCCAAACTTACCCTGGGTCCCGATTCTAGAAGCCACGCTTTGAATTTCAGCCCACTCCCACCCTATGACCCCCACGTTACTGTGTGTTGGACCTGAGGAGGCCAGAGCCGCCTCCTACAGGCGTGGAGTGGGAGGTCTCTGACACCCCGGGCACCACTCTGTGCTGCCGTGTCCCCGTGAGGGGCGGGCTCTGCCCACTGGTAAGGCCGGCCATGAATGTCACCAAGGCAAACACGAGGGCGCAAGCGCTCTGAATCCCAGACTTGGGTTCCAGGGAAAAGCGAAACCACATGATTGGCAGGTGGGTTCCTGGAAGGCTTCCTGTAGGAAGTGGTGTTTGAGCTGGGTCTGAAGGACAGCTAGGATTTTGCTCTGGAAAAAAAGAAATTAAAGCACAGAAGAGAATGAAAACATGGTAACAGCCACTCCTATATCCACATCAAAACTAACACTTGGTCAAGTTTCCATCTGTATCTATATATGAGATGCCTTCCAGCCCCCTTTAAGACTCCCTCTACCCAGCTACTCCTGCTCATTCACTTGATTAAGTATCCCTTCATTTAAAAGGATAAAGAAACCTCCTTTCCAAAAGAAAGTAATTTTGTCATGCAAAACAGGCTCAGGAATAATTTTGTAAAGAATTGCTGTACTTGGGTCATTCTTACCTATTGTAAGTGCATCACACTGTATAGGTGACCCTTTTGCTTTTTCCACTACACATTCTGTTTCAGGGGTCCTTTTGTTGAAAGATGCCCCCCACCATTGCATCATGTGGGTGCACCACCCTTTCTACCCCGGAAAGGGTGGGGTTTCCATGGATGGAGACAATCAGGGAAGACATTCCAGGTAGAGGGCGAGGCAGCGTCAGAGGCTCGATAGGAAAGCCGGGATGCAGCTGGAGGCTGGCAAGGGTCCAGGGTGTGGGGCTCTGAGGGCAGGTGGAGGGGGTGGGGGGACCCCGCCCCAGGCAGGAATCTGCAGTGAGCCTGCTGGACATCTGGGACGGGGGACAGGCCGGCCCTCCGAGCCACCACACACCCTCCACAATAATTCCACTTAGCCGCTCTCCAAGCCCTCCCCGGGGAGGCCTCTGTTACTCTTTCCATTAATTGTCTCATTAATGACCCACTGGAGTCAAGTACCCATTGTTCTCTCGGGCCTGGGGCAGCCTCCCTGGTTTTCTCCCCCGGGGATTTTTAAACGTCTTTCCTTCCCCTGCTTTCCTTTGGCCAGCGTCCTTATCTGGTCCCTGCAGCCCCACCGGCTGCTGCTGCCCTTCCTCCACCCACACCCTGCGTGCCCCAGCCACGCCAGCTCGCCCAGCTCCCGCTCCCTCGACTCTGACCCTCGGTCTTCCCCGGGGTCTAGGTGTCTCTTCGCTCTCTCTGTCTCGCTCCCCCTCTCTGCTGCGCATCTGCTCACTGCCCCTGACACTGCCTGTCCGTCCCTGTGGCCATCTGTCTGTCCACTTGCTGATCTCGGCGCGTGTGCGTGACTGTCTTTGTCTCTGCTTCTGCCCCTCCCCCTCCAGCCCTGAGTGTCTGTCTCTCCCTCTCTGCTTGTCTCTGTCTCCCTCTGTCCCTCCCTACCTGTCCCTCCTCCTCCGTGGGTCTCTGAACCCTCCTGATTGACTATTGTCCTGTTTCCAATCCCTGCCTCCCCACACCGCTCGCTCAGCCACTGGGCCCCTGACACCCACTCGGGTCCAGCTGCTCCCTGCGTCGCTCTCCCTGGTGACGGGCGTCCCCGGGAGGGCAGCCTGGGGACGCAGCGCTGCGAGTGGGTGTGCGGTCCCACAGCCAGGCTGGCGGATTCATGGATTTGTAAAGTGAAAAAATGGAGGAGGCCAAAGAAGGTGACCAACTTTTTGTTTTTCTCCAGGAGGATGCTCTCTTCGGAATCACCAGCTTCTTACCAGTCACGGAAAGTGGAAGAACACTTTAGTGCCAGCAACAAAGGTACAAAGAACAAGATCTAATCCAGAATATGGAGTAGTCTCTCGAGTTAAATAAATTTATGAAAACATTTGCTACCCGGCCTTCCTCTCACCTGCTTTGCCCCACGTGGGAGGGGGTGCCGTCAGGGACCAGCACGGGTTCTCCAGCCGCGTCTGGAAACCACTGACCTGGCCAAGCCCCCTCCCCCACCCCACCCCCAGACCCAGGAGGACACGAAGTCACCTACACTGACGCAGGCAAAGCAAAACTGGCCCCACGGGTGCTCTGGCCACCTCCGCACCTCCCAGGCCCTTCCCACGCCCTCTGGGCAACTGATTAAAATGACTTATTGGGGTGGCCTTGCTGGGGGGCCATCAGACACTGTGCCCCAAACCTTCCTCTGGTTTTGTGTGTCTATGAACAAGTAAGTTCATCTCTGTGCTTCAGTCTCCTCATTTGTAAAATAAGCAAAATGGGAACTTGCTTCTAGCGCTGCCTGGCACAGAGCGAGGCCCTGGGCTGCCGGCATGGCCTGTCCTCAGCCTGGTGTCGGCCGAGGCCGAAGCATGGGGGTGGAAGGCCCGTGTGTCCGCTCTCCCCCACACACCCCAGCAGTGAGCCGACATCGGGATCAGCTGTGGAGGAGCCGCCGAGCTGGAGGACTTCGGGGTTGGACCCCCGCGAGGCGGCCTTGGCGCTGAGGGCCCAGGGAGGACAGGGGAGTAGGCAGCAGCCCGCTTCCCTGCCTTTCAGGGGCCCCGCCCAGCACCTCGACTGCCCAAGCCCAGGGCCCGGCACTCTTGCCCTGGCACTGCCACTCCAGGTAGGAGCAAGGGCAATGCTCCCTCAGGCGGCCTTCGGGGTGCAGATGCCAGTGAGGAGGAGCCTGGGAGGGAAGGGAGCACAGCGGATGCCAACAACTGTGGGCGCCACGGGAGGCAGCTTTTAGGTGCCCAGAAACTCTGGGGGTCGACTTAACAGCTGAGGCTGGAGGTCTGAGCGAGCAGGTGAGAGTAATTAGAGGGATTTGGGTTATTGATGTAAATTGACTTCATTTGTATTCAAGGCCTGGCAGGCCCGTTACCATTGGACAGACATTTCCCCAACACACCTGCTCTGTGCCAAGCACTGTGCTGGCAAGAGGAAGCAGGTGAGAGCAGCAGGGAACTTTCTTTCCAGGGACTGACACTGGCTCAGCCAGGGCTGAGTAGGATGAGTGAAACGGTCAGGCTTTTGCGCCACTGGCCTCTGCCTCTGTGGCTGTGGAGGCCCTGGATGCAGGAGGTGCCTGGGAGAGTGGGATGGTGACAGGTGCCTGAGGGTGGGCACCTGGAATGCAGTGTGGGCACGTGGACACGTGCACACCTGAGCCTGGAAGCCGAGGCTGCAGGAGTGGCGGCACACAGAGAGCTGTGGCGGAAAATGGCTGCGAGAGGAAGAGACGCAAGAGAACGCCAGAGCGAGCCCAAGGAGGAAAGCATAAAGCTTTACCGGGCCGGGAGGCTCCTGGCCCCCGGCTCCTCCTGCCCATCCCATGCCTGGTTGCCACACTATGGGTTGGTGGTGTCCTGCCCCTGGGGGGCGGCCAGAGGCCCCAGGTGAGGCCAGCCTGGAACATTCCTCATGTTTGACCTGGTAAGTACCCTGAGGGGTGTCCCAAGGGGGAAGTGGAGCTCTTTGAAGGTGGAACGGCTGGAACTGGGTGACCTATTGGGTGGGGGTGAGGGAGACAGTGGCTCTGCATGGCCTGGCCCAGCAGCTGAGTAGGTGGTGATGTCATTTCTGGAGAGGAGCAGCAAGGGAGGTGTATTGCAGGCAGGGAGGGAGTAGGGTAAATGAATTAATCAGGCTGTTTACCAGCCTCTGGCTATCACCTGCGGCCTTGACAGTGTCAATGCAGAAGGCAATCGGGAACATGGGTGCAGACACGCAGGCCTGATTGTGGACACCTGAGGGTGGCCGTGTGCGCATGCGTCAGTGGGCACACCTGAATTAGATGCCAGGGATATAAGGGCGGCGTCTCTCAGCCGCGGGCTGCAGCTATGGGAGGGTGGGCGGTATGACTGCAGAAGCAACCAGGCCACGAGAGACCGCCAGAGAGAGCCCAGAGAAAGGGCTGAGATTCACTGGCGGCTGGGAAGCTCACTTGCCTGCCTCTCAGGCCCCCTGCCAAGTCCCTGCCTGGGGCGCCTGCTTCCCTGAGACAGCACCGAAGCCTGAAAAGTCCACCGAGGGCTCCAGAATCATCCCTTAGCTGTCTGCCCAGACTGACAGAGTCTGCCCTGTGCGTGCTTGCACAGGGGATAACTGAGGCACAGGCAGCAGGCACAGGCAGGGCTAGGGATCAGGAGAAATGTAAGGATAAAGAAAAGGACCTCACAAGGAAGGCCACGGGACCAAGAAAGCCACATAAATTTTGCCTGTTGGGTGGGGCAGGGATTTAAGGGGGCGCATACCAGGAAAAGATAACAGCTTAAGAAAGGAACAAAAATGGAACAAGACAGCATAAATTTCAGGATAAAAACCCGCATAATTCCACTCCGTTTAAGCGCTGGTTGCATGAGGGCAGTTCCGAGACTTATGCACCCAGAGACACCCGGCCGGGGTGCAGAGTCCGTCCACAAGGCAAGGGCGGTGGGCGCCAACCAGGGCTTCTGAGCGCTAGAACATGACGAAGTCCGTGCGCTAACAACCTAACCGTGCGGGCTGCGTTCGAACGTAATCCCGGGATAGGAGAGCGGGACATTGTTCGTTCAACAAACAGCGGACCTCTTCTGTAGCGGCAACCTTTCTCCTCAATCTAATCTATAGTCTCTCACCAGCCTAGAATTTAAACACTGTTGATGCAGGTACAGAAAAAGTAAATGGTCTACGGCCATACCACCCTGAACGCGCCCAATCTCGTCTGATCTCGGAAGCTAAGCAGGGTCGGGCCTGGTTAGTACTTGGATGGGAGAAAAAGTAAATGGGTTCTAAGAGTAGCAGCGTTGTCAAAGAAGCACGAGTTTAAATCCCTGGGTAAAAGGAGTTTCACTCGGACATACAGTGGAACATCCCTCAGCCTTTAAAAGGCAGTCCAGACGCTGCCATGTGGGTGAAGCTTGAGGGTCACGCGCTAAGTGAAAGGCCGGCATGAGACACCGTGATTCTGCTTACCTGAGGTGGTCACAGTCACAGAGCAAGCAGAATCGCGGGTGCCAGGAGCTTGGGCAGCGGGGGCAGAGGAAAGGAAGCTGTAGCAGGGAGAGTGTTCGTTCTGCAAGGTGAGGCGTGTTCTGGAGAGTCCTTGCACAGCAAAGAGAACGTACTTAATGCTACCGCTCTGTATGCTTATGGGCTTTACCACAAAGAAAAAGAATTTTAAAAGTTTTTTGGGATTTTTTTTTTTTTGCATATAAGAGCTAGGATGTAAGCCAAAGGCCTGGGGGTGAGAGGATTCACCAGAGACAGAGCGGGGAGCAGAGAAAGCAGATTTTACGGAAATCCACTGCTGAGGGGAGCAGCGGGCGAGACAGGAGAGGTCTGCTGCACCATGTGGGCCAGCTCCCTGGCCGGGGATTGAACTCAGGCTGCAGTGGGGAGAGTACTGAGCCTTAACCTCTAGGCTACCAGGGAGGCCCTGAAAAATTTTTTAAAGTTTCAGAATGATTCCTAGGACAAAACCCAACTCTAAAAAGGAACCATCTACAAGAGCGACTCAAAAAGGCTAATAATAAAAGAACAGGAAAGAGATAGCAAACAGATGTAAACCACAGGGCTCTAATGCTGATCGGTGACAAGATAGAATTCAGACTCCATGCAGTGCAGGAGATGAAGATACGAGTCAGTAACACATCCGCGTTTTCATAAAGCAGAAATTATGGGAAATGCACAACCTAGAAATGCTAGCAACAGGAGACAAACACCACTTTCAAGACTCATCAGAGGGTCAAAGAGAAGAGCACAGGAAACCGATGCACAGAGTACATTTCCTAGGGACCTACTGAAATGGGCACCCCAGAAAGGGAGCATCCCTTCTGACTCTGAAAACTCACACGGAGGGTATAGGGCAAGGGAAACATTCAGGCTTTTGCATCGCTGGCCTTTAGCTAGCAACTGCCGCTGGAATGCAGGAGGCGCTTGGGAGCGTGGGCTCGGGGAGCGCGTGCCTGATTGTGGACACCTGGACTGTGGCGTGGGCGTGCAGGGGAGCACACCTGAGCCTGGAGGCTGAGGCTGTAAGGGAGGCGTCACTGTGGTGGAGAGGGCTACGAGGGGATGCCAGAGAAAGCCCAGGCAGTTAAGATTCCTGGGAGGCTGGGGGGCCCTGCCTGCCTCCGGCCCCAGTCTGCCTGCCTTGCCAGTCTGTGGACCTGCCCGCCGCAGTTGGCGCAGAAAGCTCAGGTAGGCCTGAAAATGCCACTGAGGACTCCAGGGCGCTCCTTTATCCATTTGGGCACGTAGAGAACCTGCCTGTGCGTGCTGGCACAACAGGGCAAAAGGGACAGCAAAGCTTCGCCCAGTGGGTTTATGGGGAAAGGCTGTATCGACAGAACCGCTGAGAATGAAAGTGCACCAGGCTGCGTTACTGATGTTGTCGATGCTGTCACCGCTCACTGCTGGGTGGCCTTCTGCTTCTCCCTGTCCTCCGACACCTTCTAGTCAGCCGGACAGATGAGGCAGGGACACGTCTTCACTCTTGTCGCAGTGCAGCCGTCCGCCAGCGTTTCCCACGAGCCAGCTACGTGCAGTCCTGGGTCAGCAGCGCCCGGTCCACGTATAGTGAAAGGAGGCTTTCTGCCTCTCTTAGATCACCTTCAGGGCCCCGAACAGTGCTAAGTGCATTTTTTAATTCATTTATGCACACAAGAACGGGGTACAGGGTGTGAGAGGATTCACCAGAGACAGAGCGGGGAGCAGAACAGGCAGATAGACAGAAACACACTGCTGAGGGGAGCAGCAGGCAAGGCTGCGCCATGTGGGTCACCTCCTGGCCGGGGATTGAGCTCGTGCTGCAGTGGCCCTGGACAGCCCCAAAGTGCTGCTATTTAACCTCTTGTGCCACCACAGAGGCCCTACTAAGTGCATTTTAAGTGCTCTATGAAGACTTGCAAACCACAGTACACTGAGATAAATCCATTTCATGAAACTCTGCTCTGATACTTACTAGCTGTGTGACCTTGGGCAGTTAAATGTCCTTCCTGAATCTCAACTTTCTCATACATAAACACAGATAATAGTAATACCAACACTACCAAGGACTATTCAGAACTTTAAATGTAAGTACACCACCAAGTGTTCAATGATACCCATCCACAATACTAGTATGAGGTTGAGGAATAGAGAAACTTATCAAACAGCTGATATAAATTGGGGTTTTTGTGTTCTCCAGGAAAAAAAAAATCTTTAAATAGAAACAACTGCCATTGCACTTATAATAATTTTTAAAAATATCACAGGGGTAACAGTGACATAAGTTATGGTGCAGCATATCATGGAATACTGCACTGCAATGAAAAAGGATTGTACCCATATGTGCACACATAGATAAATGGTCATATTGGGGAAAAGTGCAAGCTCTAGGCTATGAACAGAAAAGTTCTGCTCTCCACTTAAAAAATACATATGTAGAGGGTCTCCCTGGTGGCGCATCGTGTTAAGTAACACACTATGAAGCAAACCGCAGCCACTGCAGCACGAGTTTGATCCCTGCCGCCGGCCAGGGAGGGGACCCACATGGTGCAGGCAGACCTCTCCTGCCTCACCCGCTGCTGCCCTTAGCAGTGTGTTTCAGTCAGTCTGCCTGTTCTGCTCCCCACTCTGTCTGGTGAATCCTCTCACCCCGCCCCCCACCTCTGGCCTGTACCTCAGCTCTTATATGCATAAATAAATCTTTTTTTAAGAAATACATATATAGAAAGAGAAAATACGTATTTAATTGCTGTAGGGGAGAGTAAGGTCGGGAACTTGTGAGAAGTTTCTCTTTTTACATTCTAGTTTCTTTTGTAATTCCCAACATACACTCATGCATTCACACAAAAATAAACAGCAAAAAGAAAAAGTTGTGTAATTCTCTTTAGCCTGGATTTTTACAGGACTTTGAAAGTGGCAAAACTGAAGCTTCTCCCGGCAAGCAGGAGGACTTCATGCCCAGCTTTTCTTTTTGCAAGAGAGAGGATGAGGGGAGGGCACACGGATTGCTCCAGCGTTACTCATTACTCAGCACACCCCAACAGGTAGTCTCACTCTCATCCCCTGCCACCGCTGCAGCTCTGACAGTCACAGAGAAACTCTGTGATAGGTATCAGCTGAAATAGAGCAATCAGCTGAAAGCCATTTGCTGAGTTGTCTGACCGCCCTGGGCTCGAGTTTTTCCTTTATTCATTTATCATGATATACGGCTTTGGCCAACATACACACAGGAGAGAAATTGTTGACATGTGGGACCCAAGTACAGAAAATCTTTCATTTTCCCCCCGTCTGTTCACCAAATAAGTTTTTGTTTATTTAAAGACTACAGAGGATTTGGCTGTTAAGAACCAAATGCCTTTGGAGTGGAGTTACAACATAATTTATCATTTCCTCTGTTTATTAAAAAATCCTGCATCTTTGAGGAGCACATTTGCAGTGAGTGGGGGATTTCGGCCACTCACGAAAGACTGTTGCAAAGCCCTCGCCATGTGGCTTACCCCCTGAAAAGGCTCCCTGATTGCTATTTCTAGCCCTGTTCTCCCCCAGCTGACTTCTGATTGTGTGATGGGTTCTGGGGCTGGCAAATAGGGGCTGAGCGAGGGCAGGTAAGTGGGCAGGAGACTGTTGGCTTCTTTCATCTTTGAACGAGTTCTGCCCACGGGCCCCACGCTGTTGTGCCGTGTGCCGTGTGCTCCGGCTGTGCAAGCAGGGGGAGCAGTGTGCCTGCTGTTACCTCTAGGAGGGATGGAATCGGGCAGCAGAGACCAGTCGGACGCTGCTCTGAAGGAACACAGGGGACCCAGGGTTCCGGCCGAAAGGCAGACACACAGCAGAACTGGAATGAACTAAACGTTCCCCAAGACACAGGAAGTTGGCCCAGGGCGCCAGGCACTCCTCAAAGACAGGGCACCCCTCTTACCCATTTTGTGCTCCGAGGGCATAGCCAGTGGCTGACATAAGTTGGTACTAAGAGTTTAGGAAAGCAGGGGTCGTGAGGGGAGAACACGCTGTGGGGCAGGCCTCCGTCTGAACCCCAGTGTGCGGCTAGCTGTGGGCTCCTCTCTGAGCAACACGCCCTCTGTAGGATGAGGCTGAGAATGGACAAAGCAAGCTGCTTAGCACTTACTAGCTTCGTTACTTGGGGCAAGTATCCTAATACTGTCAAGTCTCAGTTTTCCTATTTACAAACTGGAAGTAATGGAAGTCTCAGAAGTTCACTGTGAAGATTAAAAATACCGCCTAGAGCAGTTATGTAGCTCACGGATGGCTCCAGAATGGATGAATGGGATGAACGAGCCAGCAGAAGAACAAACTATTAAGGGGAAAAGTACTTAACGCTGTACCCAGAGAGGAGCCACAACAAACCACAAGCCTGTGGGGAGCCCTGGGGGGAAGGTATCGCATTACCAAGCCAAAGCGGAGGACAAAGACAAGGATGGAAAAGGACAGGATGGAAGTGTCAGGACTGGGGAGAAAGGAAAAGAAGCCAGCGCTGTGGAGTTACTACGTGCCACTCATCAACAACCTCTGAATGCCTACCACGTCCCAGGCACGATGCCAAGTTCTGAGGACTGAAGATGTACATGCTAGTTATCAAAAACAATTAAGGTTCTGAAGAGAACAGCAGACACTACTATGAGAGGCGATAACGGGCGGGAGGCGGGGAGGAAAAGGAAGACTTCCTGGAGGAAGTATGATAGGAGCTGGGCCCTGAAGGATGAGCAGAATGGGCCAGGAGGGGTGGGGAAGGGCGGTGCAGGCAGAGGAGCAGAGAGGGCCAAGAGGACTCTGGCAAGGGCTGTATGTCCCTGGAGAGCAAGGATTCAGACGGACTCTGCCCTCGGACTCTGCCCTCCTCGGTGGCTATGCTTCCCGCTTTATTCAGAGCCTTGTTTGGTGGAATGGCCTCCAGTCAAGGTGAAGGTCCCAGCCAAGTTCAAGTTGAGGACAGGGCCCAACCCATCATTTGATAAGGAGATTCCTGCATTGAGGACCAGGCGGTACGAAGCCTGCCCAGGGTCCTAGTCACTTGGCAATGTCACAGTTGAGGTAAAGGCCCAGGTAAAGGCCCTTGGAGCCTCTGAAGGAGACCCACACCAGAGGCCCAGAGCAGGGGGATGGGAGGGGCAGAAGGAAGCGCCGAGCAGGTCCGAGAGGCCCACCAGAAGGCTGAGCCTCACGGGACGGATCATGGCAACTGACGGTCTTCCACGTGGACAGGGAGGGAGGTGATGATCTGCCACCCAAGGGCTCCGCTAGAAACCAGGCTCTGGTGTTTGTGGGCCCTGGTGGACTTTCACCCCAGGAGCTCTTTGGTCTTCACGGCCAGATGCCGATCCAGCTCTGCAACCGTGTCGTCGGCCATCTGGCTGATCTGCAGAAACACAGAATGGAGAGCCTGGTGACTAGGGCTGGAGACAGGCAGGGGACAAATAGTCCAGAACTAAGCAAAGCTCACCCGAGGGACAATAACGGTGACAGAAGCTCACAGAAATTCAGTCCCAGCCAGGCACTGTACTGACTAGGAACTTTCTACCCACTTGCTGATTCCTAATGACAACCCCATGAGTGAGATGTCACTGTAATTCTCATTTCACAAAAGAGAAACTGAGGCTGTTAGATCACCTGTTCCGGATACAGTTAGAAAGCAGCCATGAGAAAATTTAATCCCAAGTGACCCGAGTCCACAGCCCAAAATTCTGAACTATTATTATAAAACACAGAGACGCCAGCCTATCTGTCCTGTAACGGATGTAGAATTTCCTACACCTCAGGAATCTCTGCTATAGAAAGCCCTCCTACTAGCTAAGAAGACAATTAAGATGTCAATAATTAGGTAGGAAAAAAATGTGTCTTGAAAAAAAGATGAAGTATATCTGGTTCACAAAGAAAATTCAACAGACACTGAGGAAATGCAAATTAAAACAAGATATAATTCAGCTATCACAGTTAACAAAAAATTGATGTTGTGCTTTTTAATTGCAATATTTACTGCCAGAGCTCTGGTGAAGCGGATAAGCTCACGTATCACCTGCAGGATCCAAACTGAGGCAAATGTTTCTACCATTTTTCAAGCCCCAAAACCCTCAACTGGGAAATTATCACCACATGAATCTGAAAAGACCTTCTTAAGTTTTATATGCAAAGATATTTGCCTAAGCTTTATCTTTAATAATGAAAAATCAGAAAAATCTAAAGTGACAGAATAGGAAAACAGCTGAATACATATAGCCACTAAAAACAGTAAAGACTATTTCTTACAGAGAGGGTATAAATACAGAGACCACTCCAGTTTATATTTATGAAATGTTGAATGAATTTTTTATAACAAGCATGGGTGTTTTTGTAATCAGAAAAAAATAAACACTTCAAGATATTATTTATAATATCAGGAGAACATGACCACGTACCCCTGAATGAAAGAAAAGCAGGATACAAAGCCAAGTACACATAGTAGAAATGATCTCAAATGTTTTTAAAAAAGCTGGAAGGATACATGTCAAAATATTAATAGTGATTCAGTGACGGGAAGACAGGTGATGTATTATTCACGTCGGTCTCCGTCACTTCCAGCCTAAGACCTAGCACATAGCAAGTGCCAGGAAATATTTACTGAATCAATAAATGTTAAAGTTTTCTGTGCATGTCTCTATTTCCCAAGTTTTCAGCAATAAGTATGTTTTCCCTCTAAGAATTAAAAAAAAAACCCACAATACAATTTCATCAGTGTTGCCGCCTCCCTCCATGTCCAAGAGGGCCTTAAGGCAGGAAATCCGGTCTTGGGGGTGTTGGTGCCCAGGATCTGGGTGTTCAGCTGATTGACACCCTATTGGCAGCCCGAAGGTCTTGGCCGGGAGCTGAGAACGGCATGAACCAGAAGGGTCAGAACCTCAGAAGGATTCAGAGCAACTGGTCCCTGGCCAGGGAGACAGCCAGCTTCTCACCATGGCAACAGCTACACACTTTTCAGCAGGAAAGCAGAGCTCCTCAGGTGCCAGCGCACAGAAGGGTGCGGGCTCAGTGGCCCTCCTCACTCGCCACCCCAGCCCCTCGGCGGCTTCCCCTGCTCCCACCCACATAGTTGCTTGCATGGGGTGTGGCATGGTGCCCAGCAGCACCCCAGCACCTGCAGGCTGGCAGCCCCGGACAGCCAGGAAGGAGGGGCCCAGCCTTCTCTGAGAAAAAGGGAACAGCGACAGGGACTGGGGGTGGGAGTGGGGGAGGGATCCCTAGGGTAAGACCACCGAACATGGGTTCTGGTGAAATGGGATGTCTCAGTGGGGTGACAATGTACAAGGCATTCTCCCTGCTACGGGGCGAGTCTCCTCATCTGTCAAAAGGAGACCTCCTCCCTTCCTGAGACTGGCTGTAAGGCTTAAACAAAATCATGAATATGCAAGTCGTTTTAAACTGGTTATTTGCTATGCAAACACTGCTTGTGTTACTCTGATTTTTTTTTTTTACTATCACTTCCTGACTTCTTTTTAAATTAATCAATTAATGAAAATATTTACAAACCTGCTACTGTATTACAGGCACCAAGTGCCCTTGGGACAGTCTGCCTGCAAGTTCATCTTTTCCTTCATCACCAGACTTCTCAAAACGAAGACGGTTAACAACAATGACAAGATACCCTCACAGCTCCCGTTCATTGAGTATTTATCACATGCCAGACATCGGGCTAAAAACGTCACCGCTTTTCACATAATCCTCAAAACATCTGAAATACCATCATTATATCCCTTTAACAGATGATGGCTGCTAATGACTCATCTGACAGTTGCTTAGTAGTTCATACTATGCGGAAGTGTTCCGTCCTCTGTTTCTTCACGCAAATCCATCAACCTCATCTAACCTCTGCCAGGCAGGCAGCACTGTATCATCCACATTTTACGCAGCAAATGGGCTAAACCATGTGGACTAACCTGCCTGAGACCACATGACCAGTCGGACTGACCAGGCCAAGCACTCGCCCGCCCTGACTGCCAGTGTGGGGCTGCCGCTGCATTGGGGAGCCCACTGCACCTGGCCTGGTCCTTCCGCCTTCAGATAATCTGTGTCGACGTCACTCAGTCAATCCCAGCTCCACCTTCAGAGTCACAAGGTTGGGAGATGGAGGTGGGTGGACAAGTAGAGACAACTGCAACCACACGAGCCCCTCACCAGGGTGCTGTGGCGTGTGATCCTCTCACCCGGCCTGCGAGGGAGGCATTGCTTCTCCCACTTGGAGGCCATTTGCTGACCTGAAATGCCAAGAAGTGAAAGAACGAGGACGCGAATCCAGGCCCTTCTGACTTTTCCTTTACAATAAATATAAAATCATCCAGACGAAGACGTCGTGGTTGTCATCACTTCACAGTCATCCCCTCGCTCCTACATGTTCAGGAAAACGAAAGGCAGAGACAGAGCAAGGGGACGGCAGATGCCAGAAGGCCTGGCTCGCTACACCCCCAGTCCACAGGGTGCTGCTCCCAAGCGCCGCCTCACGCATCCTGCTACCGGCCTGCCCGCCCCGCCTGCCGGGAGTCCTGCCCCTCAGCCCCGCGCACCGCACCGGCTTCCTTGCAGAGCAGTGTGCTTCTCAGAAAAGGCAGCCGTGAAAGGAAGGATCTTGGCGGGATTTACCGGTGGTTTCTGCCAAGTGCTTTAATGTTCTGCAGGCCCATTTATAGCAAACAAAAGCGAAGGTGAAACAGCAGGCCGGCAGATGCTGCAGTCCTGGCTGGGAAGACCTGGGCCCTTCGGCAGAGCCGGCCTGGCCAAGGGGCTGAGAAGTTGGAGGGTGGAAGGGCTGCAGGTCAGATGCTGTGGCAGGGCTGGACCCACAACAACCGAATCGTTTCGTGCCTACACACAGAGCTGACACTTGTTTAGGATCGTTTTTAAAAATCTGACCTTCAACGGATTTTGGAAAAAGAAAACAACAATTTCACAAAGAATAAAGGGAAAACTGTTCATAATCCCATTATGTGAGTGACCACCGTTAACATTTGATGTGGATAAACTGCCAATCTTTTTATATACATCAAATGTTTCATTATGAAAATGAAATTTTTAATGCTGTTGTGTAATTACATGACTTTAAAAAAACTTACCAAGTCTGCAAAATACTTTTAGAACTGTGTCTATATAATGATATATAGTGAGTGGACATTAAACAACTTATATTCCCACTGTTCTAAATTTGCAGTTTCCAAATCTCTACAATAACACAGAGCACTTCTAAAGGTAAGATTCCTGACAACTGGTAAGATTTATGACTATTTTGGATAAATTCCTAAGTTACTGAGTCGGTAATGGATAAATTTTGGTATATACTATCATTTTATCCTTTAGAACGGTTCTGTGGAATTATATGACTATATAATCAACTTCTGTGGAATGTGAAAGTAAAAACAAAACTTCTGAGATAAGCAACATTTTAAGTTCATGGTAAAAATTCTAGTGTCAAATGACAGGGATTAAAAAAGGCAAAAAAACAAACATTCTAAAAACTCAGAGGTTTGGAGAGTGCAAATCCCTTTGTGCTCTAATCCCACACTCGGGATTGTACCCTAGGAAATTCATCTCAGCAAAGATATGGGTACACAAATATTCACTGCAAGCATCTTTATAGTAAGAGAAAACACTGTCCACCAAAACCACAAGGGCTATTTTGCAACCATCTGAAATGATAGTTTACAAAGATTTTTTTAAGAGATAAGAAAATATTAATGGAGTTAATGCTGAATAGAAAATTAACAGCTGGCTACAACACTGCGTGTATAGCACGAGCACCCAATCACAGTGAAAGTAATAGTTTTAAAAGTGACAGGGAAGAGGAGTAATAGTCTAAGATGTTAAGAGCACCTGTTTCTGCAGTGTGGGCTAACAGGATAAAATTTTTCCCATTTTAAAAAAGTCTTTTGACCTTTCTACACTCCTGAAATTTTGTACAAAGGGCATATATTACTTGATAACCGAGAACAAAATAAACAAGTACATCTTCTAAAACTGATAATAATAGTTCCTGCCTTGTTTATTTAAAAAACAAAAACAGAGAGCACGTCAGCAGAGGGGGAAAAAAGCACCAATACAATGTAAACCTGGAACTCCAGACCTACACCTTCTGTCAGGAAAAAGAACAGAATGAAGTGTGCACGAGCCTGTGCCCTGAATATTTTCTTGCACGAACTTTCAACCACATGACAGTAAATAATGTTAACAGCAGAAGTAAGAAGTAATACTTAAATGACGATATGTCAAAGAGTGAAGATCACTGATGGTACTGTTAAAATATATATGGTGAGATCTATTTTCTTCCTTTATATATGTGCTTACACAGATAACTTGAAGTTCTTCACTAAAGTGTTAATACTGGTTATCCCTGGGTGATGAGATTTCAATTACTGTCTCAAATCTTTAAAAAATTTACAGTAAACATGGTTAGTTCAGTGTCAGGAAAAAAGATGTTTTCATTTTGAAAAATCATCATCATCAACAGTAATAAGTACCAAAGAAAAAAACAACCTAATCTGAAGAGAAAAATGAAAAGTCAGGTGCCAGCGAGTGAAAGGTTCTCTGTCTGACTTTCTGAAGAGCACTGGCCACCTGCTCGTTCTTCCTCTCAAGGGGTCTGGACTCTGACTTCCGAGGCGGATGCCCAGACTTGGGGAATAAGGAGCGCCTGGCAGGCCCGGGGGTTGAGGCCTACCCCCAGGATGAGAGCAGAGATGGGATCCCCTGGAGATGGACAGGGAGTTGGCCCAGCTGGGATGGGACCAGGGCCTCAACTCTAGTTCCAAAACTAGGTTAGCTGGTGCAGGGAAAGAGCAGCACAAAGATGGTAAGAAGGGAGTCAAGAGCCCAAGAGGCAGATACCCTAGTGGTGCTCCTCGCCAGGCAGGAATTTCAAAGCCCTAAACAGAACAAACAAGCTGTAAGTGGTCAAGCCAGACCACTGGAACATGCTTCTGCAGGACCCAGAAATCCACCGAAAGTCCATCTCCCATGGGTGACTGGGGAGGGCTGTAAAAAATACCCGTATTTTCAAAAGCTCAAGTGACTATGATGCAAATGGTAGGTCACTGTCCAGTGGACACCAGCTCCCTTCTCAAGCCTCCCTCCCAGGGATGGAATAGCAGGCATGGCCCCTGGGATTTGCTCACCCCCAGTTCAGCCACAGTGACCTTGAGGAGCGGTGTCCTCCACCGTACCACACCCCTGCTCCTTTGCCCGCCCCCAGCTTTCATGCTTTCCCTTCAGGGGCTCCTTTCAGACTGGCTCACACGCCACTCCTTGGCCCACCTCGGACATCAGGTGTCACTCCACAGCACCCAGACGGCCAAGCGCATCCAGGGAGACCCACCGCTGCCTGCTCTTGGATCCCACTTCTGTGATGCACCCATGGGTGACTGGACCAGATATTCAGCCTCGTTGAACCTGTTCCCTCACTACCTCACAGCTCTGTAGTGATGAGGGTAAGTGAAGGGAGGCCAAGTGTTTGGTGCAGGGGCTGAGCACAGAATGCAATCAAGAGAATCTCTTCTTCTGTATCCCAGGCACAGGACTAGGCCAGAACAAGGCTCAGTGAATGCCGATGACGTTGATGAAGGAAATGGGCGTTCTAACTGTCCTCCCTTCAGATGGGAGCAAGGGATTCTGTGGGTCAGATACTCAAGCACCATGTCTGCGAGTGACAGTACCTGTTTCTCTATGAGCCTAATGGTGTCCTCCGAGACCTTGTCCTTGGATTTCTTCAACTTATTCATCGCGTTGGTACGAACCTTCCGCAAAGATTCCTTGGCCTTATTGGTGTTCTGTTTGGCGAGTTTCACCAGCATTTCCCTGTGTTCTCTGGTTACTCTGACAAAAGACAAAAGCACATTCAACAACATCATCCTACCGAGTCACTGCTCGATGACCTGAACACCAGTCTGTTCACTAGCTCAGCCGTGTGCACCGCACTCTTGGGCAGCCCGTGATCTTGGTTCCTGACGCACGCCCAAGGGGGTGTTCGGGGCCAGCGAAGTTCCTGGTGATCCAGCTGAGGCATCACTAAGAATGTCATTTGAAAGCATGAGCCCAGAGCCTGGGCAGGTGGCTGTCATGTCCTGCCCGTGTCACCTTCTAGAGCCCTAAGTGACTTCCTCCTCAGAGCTCCCGTCTGTATACTGAGGACTGCCAGTACCTGTCTTAGGGGTGGTGTGAAGACTTTAGGAGGTGGTGTAGGGAAACTATTTAGCACCGACCCTGGCAGGCTTTAAGTACTCAGAAAGAGGAAGCGACTCTTAGCTATCACGCACCCCCCTTCTCTCCCACTAAAGAAAGACGCATGGCAAATGACAATGATGCTATGGAAATAGCATCACCTCTAAGTCACCTAAGACAAAAGAGTAGCAACCTTCAGAATCTTAATTACTATACAGAGAATTGTGAGTCTCTTCAAAAAGGAGCAAGACAAACATGAGTCCCACAGTCAGATGTGAGAAGCACAGCGCCAGTCAACTTCCAGGAAGGACCCCTGAGTGGCTGGTGTTTGTAAGTGCTTGATAAACGTCGGTTTTATTCGTTACTCACACCCTTGTCCATGGCCACACTGAGGCCCACAACACACCAAAGGGACAGGTGCTTTTTTTTTTTTTTAAAGATTTATTTATTTATGCACACAAGAGCTGGGGTACAGACCAGAGGTGTGTAGGGGGGTGGTGAGAGGACTCACCACAGAGAGCGGGGAGAAGAACAGGCAGACCAACAGAAGTACACTGCTGAGGGGAGCAGCGGGCACAGCAGGAGAGGTCTGCCGTGCCATATGGGTCCCCTCCCTGGCCGGCAGCAGGGATGGAACTCGTGCTGCAGTGGCTGCGGTTTGCTTCATAGTGCATTGCTTAACCCACTGCGCCACCAGGGAGGCCCGGACAGGTGCTTCTTAAGCGGACCCCCATTACATTATCCCTAGTTCCTACTTAGTCATCATGACCACCCAGCAATGTAACGCAGCGTGTTTGTCCTGCCTTAGTTTCTCTGCGTGTACATAGAGTGCTCACTACCTATCAAGGCCAGTGCTGGGTGCTGAGGGTGCTGGGCAAGAAATAAGCTTCTGCTGACTGGAGTCATGGAGGTTAGGGGTTGCTTGTTAGTACAGCATAGCCCATCTGATCCTGACTAACATACCACACCAGGATCTGAAGAATGGGCTGCCGGCACTGGACTGGCCAGGGGGCACGTCCAAGAGGAGGAAAGACCACACTCAAAGGCTAAAAGCTACAAAGATACCAGGCTATGTTTGAGGAACGGACAGGAATATGTATGACAAAGTAAGGTGTGAGCAGAAACTGACCGGAGAGCCCAATCAGCGAGGGTCTTTTAAGATCATGAACTTATGATGAAGAAAATGAGGCCCAGAGCCTCTATGGTGACGCAAGGGGTTAAGCAACGCACTATGAAGCATCCATAGCCCCTGCAGCACAAGTTTGATCCCCAGCCAGGGAGGGGACGCACAGGGTGCAGCAGACCTCTCCTGCCTCGCTTGCAGCTCCCCTCAGCAGTGTACTTCAGTCCATCTGCCTGTTCTGCTCCCCACTCTGTCTCTGGTGAATCATCTCACCCACCACATCTCTGGCCTGTACCCCAGTTCTTGTATGAATATAAATCTTTAAAAAAGAAAGTGTCCAAAGTCGTCTGCTTTGTATCTCACACAAAATCCAACTCAAGCTGGCCTGTCTCAAAGCCAGTGGGCCCAGTTCGACCAGACCCCTCTGTCCCTAGAATCCTGAAATGGACATCACTGGAGTATGGTTCCTGACCTCACATCCACGTGGCTTCTTGCTTAATAGGGACAACTCCAAGTTCTGGGTGTGTTTCCTGTGAAACAGTGACAGGCAGGTGTGGAAAGATTTAATGGCATCTACCTGATATTTTTTTCCTTGGTAGGGTGAGAAAAAGATTAAAAGAATTCTGAGGAAAGGATATAAGCCCGGAAGACGAAGCGGATGGTGTGGCTGTATTATACATAAATCCTTCTGGATTCAGCTATTTGAAAATATTCTCAAAACTGGGCCTCCCTGGTGGTGCAGCAGGTTGAGCGCTGCACTGTGAGGCACACGCTGTACACTAACGCGAGTTCAATCCCCGGCCGGGATGGGGAAAGGGGAGAGGGGACCCACATGGCGCAACAGACCTCTCCTGCCTTGCCTGCTGCTCCCCTCGGCAGTGTATTTCTGTCCATCTGCCTGTTCTGCTCCCCGCTCTGTCTCTGGTGAGTCCTCTCACCTCCCACGACTCTGGCCTGTACCCCAGCTCTTGGATGCATGAATAAACAAATCTTCAAAAATATATATATATTTTTTTTTTTGAAAAAATTCTCAAAATAAAAGTGGTCCTGATTGCGACAACTAGCCCCTCTGTGCCCTGTGGGTCCTTTACTTCATGCCCTCACTGCGTGACACCAACTCTTCAAACCAGATCCCGGAAATCCCATTGTCCGAGGAGGAAAATGTGGGGTGCACAGACTCGGAGGAACCTGCCCCAGCCTGGGTGACAGAGCTGGCGTCAAATCCAGATCTGTCTAGTCTGTGCTCTTTCCACGAACCCATGCTGCCTCGCCCGTAATCTGTCTCAGATAAACTCTGCTGCTGCCCTTCCCTCTGCTTCCAGGCAGGAAGCTTTTCAAAGTCAGTAATCTGAATCTTGGGACTGAAAAGGACAAAACCACCATGTCAGGAGTTTAGGGATTTGGATCAGATCTTGTTACTTTTATGGTTTTTAATTCATTGAGCAAAAATCATGCTGACATGTTTAGGTCTCTTTTTTGTTCTGCCAAAGCATATGTCAGTATAAGGAAGGAACAGGAAAATTAAAACTTGATCCACTGATTCAAAAAACTTAATCCTGCTGAAATACTAGGAGGGGCAGAAAATAAATGAATCTAAGTCTGTAAGAAACCTCTTGAACTTCTCTAACAAGAAGTGCTTCAACCTTAAACTGCCTCTATCATTTGAAGTATGTATCCTACTGTTTTGATTACTTTTAATAAAATAAAAACTTCATGTAACTTCCTTTTCACTAGATTGTTTTATTTATATTTTATGTGGAAGGGGAAATACAAAATTTTAAAAACATAAATTGGGGCTCAAACAATTCTTAAAAGAGTCGGACTATATAAAGAAAATGAAAGTATAGTATATGCAGTTTGGTCTTAATAGAGTGCATTAATGTAAATGTGACACCACTATACCATCAACACCCGTTTCCTTGCTTATATAATAGCATGCCAATTATTGATGCTGACAAAAATACTGCAGTTTTAGGGTGCCAATGCAGAGGGAAGGACATGGAGAGGCAAGTGCAGTGAGGTGAAGGAGGGAAGGGAGTGGGGAGGGACGCTGGGCAGAGGGAAAAGAGGAAGAAAGGACATGGGTGCTGGTCGGGTGCTGGGCTAGCGCTACCTAAAGTATACAAGGTCGGAAGCAGTTAGGGCGAGAGAAAGGCCCTGGTCTCATTCTCGACAGTGCTTGGGCAAGGAACTTGACCTCGCTGAGCCTCAGCTTCCTCCTCTCTACAGTGAACATAACAGAAACACCTGTAGGGCGATCGGGAGGAGCAGCTACAACGCGTATAAAGTGCAATAAAGACAGCAGCATCTAGTAGCCTTGAATAAATGATAGCATTTATGAATGTTTTAATCAAACACACTTAATTACTTCCTCATGAAACAACGAGGGCACATCTGTTTTAGAAAAGAAACATACTATGTTATGGAAATATTTTAATTCCTTTCCAAACCAGTGATTAATACATGTGATCATCTCCATCTCACATTCATGGGGTTCTGTGCACACACGCTAGTTTAAATTCCGGGCCTCTGGACTCGGGTGGCGGGCGCTGCACCCCCGCTGCTCTGCGCGTGGCACCTTCACTCATCAAGCACTGGCTGGGGTTCTCGTGTTCCATGCCAATCTCTGGGTCAGGCTGAGGTACTCAGAGAAGAGCAGGGTCTGGCCCAGCTTTCCAGAAACTCAGTCCAGTGATGGACACAGACCTGACATTGCTTAGGAGGCGCACGCTGCTGCAGAGACGCCCTTCAGAAAGTACAGCTCATGCTGCCTTAAGATTTAGAAAATGCTGGAGGTGCCAGTAACATGTTGGCTGCAGAGAAAGGGCATTTCGGGCCACGCACGGTGTGCGATAGAATGGCAGGAGGGCAGGAAACTGAAAATGGTGTATCAGGGTCAAACTTGTTCTGCAGGCCTGGAGTTCCCAGATTCTTCTTTAGCCACAAACTGCTGGCTTCAAAGAAAACCAAGGCAGAGGCCCATTTATAAAACAGATAAAAAGAGCTTTCCAGTGAATGAAGGAAGGGCACCAGGCAAAAGGGTGGCGCTCTGCCCCAGGCCTTCGAAGCTGAGCTCTAATCTGACTCCCACTTGTGGGCCTGCTACTTACTCACTGAGTGACTTTAAGCACATGGCCGAAGTCTGCCAGGAGCCTCGAGGCGGGCAGACAGGGGCTCAGGACCGACCCTGTAGCGGTTTCTGGGCTGGTGATGAAGCCGGCCAGCTGTCTCAGTAGCGCAGAGAGCCCGCCAGCAGAGGCAGGGGCTTGGCTCAGCTGGGAGGACCATGCTTTGTACAAACTCTACCAGGGCCATGCTCTGGATGGGGGCCTTCCCACAAGAGTTCTTGACCATGTCCCCACGAAGGAGCAGAGGGTCTGTCCTGAGGGCAAGTCAGCTGAGAATGACTGACCGAGGCGACCCTCCTACTGTCTCCCCGAGAACGGAACCCACGTTCAGGGCCATTGATCCGGTGAGCACCTGAGGCGCCTCTGCACAGCTCCAGCAACGACAGCGTCCGGTCATCAGACATGACGCCAACAGGACCTGTGGCCACTGCGAGGGTCCTCGGAAGGTAGAAAGGACACGCCTTTTGAAAGCCAGGACGACCTAAGTTGGAACACCAGCTCTGTCACTTCAAAACTGTGGGCAACTCGGTTTCCTCGCGTGTGAAATGGGAACGAACACTGCCACAAAGGCAGAGGAGGGATCAAGGGACGTGATGGTGACAGGGCTGGGCACGTGGCCAGTGCGTCTGCGCCAAGGGGCACAGGGCAGGACGGCTGCATTCTTGTTCTTACTGCAGAGTCGCCCGCACTTGGGGGAAAGGGGACAGGAATGGTGAGGGGGAAAATGGTCAAAAAGGATTTAGCCCAAGGAGCTTCGGTTACTGAGTGGCTGGTGGGCAGAGGGGAGAAATGGGCACAGGAGAAAAGCAGGGGGTGGGGGCAGGGGCCCCACAGTCGTGGGGGACAAGCTGAAGGAGAAGGAAGTGGCACTTGCAGGGCAGCCCATCACACACACCTCTGACGCGCCACTCGGAAAAACCTCACCACTTCCTCACTGGGCGCTGGGAGCCCTCTCTCCTTCCCCCCTCAAAAAAAGCAGCAGCAATGTACCATTAGCAGATAGAAGCTGGCTTTCTGGTCTGCTGGGGCAGAGGGGTGTGCCCAAAGTCTTGGGGCCTCTGAGCCCGAAGGAAAGTTTTTATTTGTGTGGCCCAGGCAGACTTCCTCTGCTTTTAGGTACGACCCCAGCCCCTCCCTCCTCAGCCCCACCCCCATGCAGGGCCAGGGCATCTTACATAAACTAAGGCCTCATGAAGACATCAGGGGTCCTTTTAGTCCAAAGAGAATCATACACACTCTGGAAAGACTTCTACCACCAGCAGTGGGGGCACAAGTGGCCAACACAGCCCACATGATGGAAGGAGAACGGAGGCTGAGGTCAGGGGGCACAGTCCCACATTCCTAGATGGAATTCCAAGTCTGGAGCTACGTGGCAGTAACTCCTGGTGGAAGAACACAGGTTCAGGGTCAAGGCAGACTTGCTTTCAGTCCCAGTTCTGCTACTTACAAGCTGGGGAACTGAGCAATTTCTTCTCAGAATCATAAAGAAGTGAAGTGTTCGGATCAGTCTCTGATGCCAGACTGCTGGGGCCGAAGGCCCAGATCCACCATTTCGTAGCTGTATGGTCCTGTAAATAATTTTACTTCTTCGCCTCCGTTTTCGCAGTTGCCGAATGCTTGGTGGGACTGCTGCAGGTGCAATGAGCTCTACTCAGTGTGTAGGCACAAGGCGACAGGCTAAGTGAACACGATCTGTTGTTATTTCCTCAGCTGTCAAGTGCAGGGGTAATAACAATGCTAACTTTCCTCCACACTGAGGACCAGAGGCAAATGAGAGCGGAGGAGTCAAGAGCCACTGACTATTTTAACAGTTGTCAATAATAACAGTAATAAAAGGAACAGCAATGTTTCTCACTGAGAGCGCACAGCACAGTAGCACCAGCCCGGGCTCTGACTAAGACCGCTTGTTCCTCCGCTTAATGAACCTCTGCAGAGCGGGGTAAAAGAACCCCACTCCACTGTGCCGCAGCGTCCACCTGTTAGAGACTATCGTAAATATATCGGCACATATACAGACGGGGTCGGGGACAGCAGGGGCACGCAGGGCGCTCACAGCCACGTCTTCCCTGAACACTGACTGCAGCACTGTACCTGCCCCATGCCGAGGTGTCCTAGGGCGAGCGACACAGGGTGAGCAAAACTGATAGTCTCCCCACTTCACACTGCAGTGAAGAAGAGGTAAACAAGATAAAGCAAAAGAAACACACACACACACACACACACACACACTGTGACACGGTGCTATGAGGAAAATAAAGCGAGATGGAGAGAGAGGATGCACCTCATTATCATCGTGTGGGGGGCCCCTCTGTCTGCCCGCACATGTGACCCTGATACCACTGTTCCTCTTGCACAGTAACAACCTGATAACAGTACTTGCAGCGGTTCTTTCTGAGGCCAGACCCACGTCTAGCTGAGGGGCCCTTCGTGACACTGTGACGTTAGTGCTAGCATTACCTGGACTTTACAGATCGGAAAAGGGAAGCTCGGACAGATCAGGGGACTGTCCAGACCATGCAAACCAGTTCCTGCTCGACCCGAGATACGAGCCCAGTGCAGCCTGACCCTTGGATTCCAGACGCCCCTTTCTTGGTGCAGGTCTTCTTACTGGTGGGAGTGGTAAGAAGAGCTACTTAAGCATCTTACGTCGAGGCTTTCTTAGGTATGCAGTTAGCTCACTGCCACGATCGGAGTGCATCGGGGACTTGGAGAAAGCGGAGCTGGCAGGCTCGCTATGGAATGACCTGACCTCCAGAAGCCAGCCACGAGGTGGACCAGAGAAGGGGCAGGCAAGGGAGCAGCATGGCATGGGTGTTGGGGGCAACTTTCTCCTCAGCCCACGTTCTACTCTCAATTCCTATTGTGTTTTCACCTAGAACATCTGTGCTGGGAGGAGCCCCCCCGCCCCATTCCACAATGGCTTGTAAAAAGCCACAGCCAGTGGGAACCAAAGCTGAAGAGAGGCAGGTACTCCGGGCTGCACGAGCATGCCCAGGCTTGGAAAGCAGAGGAAAACCCTGCCCTGGGGCTCACCCAGCAGAAGGAACGGCTGTGGGGACCTGGCTAGCAGGCAGCGGATGAAAGGCTGGAGAAGCAGCTGCATTTGCTCAAAAGCACTTGCGGCTGCCCCCACCCAACTTAGGTCATTAGGTACACTTTCTTTCTTTCTTTTTTTCTCTTTTCCCTTTCAAGATCACTAAAGATTTATAAGTATGTGGGTTATGTGAGAAAAGGGTGTTACCAATATTTCCTAAACCGTGCACGTTATACCCACTACCTCTGGTGCGAGACCCACAAGGCGACGCGGCAGCTAGACAAAGAAAGCAGAGGTGGAAGGAGGCAGGTCCCAGGCCGGAGGCCCAAAGAGCAGCGAAATGATGTGGCAAGAACATGAACTTCGGAAGCAGACAGACTGGACCGGAAAAATGACTCCCATTTGTTAATCTGTGACCCTGAGTAAATTACTTAGATTTTCTGATACCCACTTTCCTCATCTATATTATATGTCCCTCAGTAGGATATTTTTTTGATAGTCAATAATGAGCTCACTGTGAAAAGATGAACAGAAGACAGTGACAAGCAAAAAAGTGATGCTGAGGTACTACAGCTACCGTTTTACAAAGTAGATATGTACACAGGTTTGTATATGCAACACCTTTAACACCTGGAAGGATATATAATACATTTATAACATCTACTGCTGGGAAGAATACCTGAGGAATAGCGAAATAACTTTATTTCTGCAGAAAAATATTTATTAAAATGTGTTATTTGTAAGAACAATTCAATTTTAAAAAATGGCCAAAGGACTTGAGACATTTTTCTAAAGATGTACAGTAGCCAATAAGCACATAAAAATATGCTCGATGTCATTTGTTAATAGGGAAATGAAAATGAGAACTAAATGAGATACCCACTAGGATAATAATACTAACAACAATAACAGCTAGCATAACAAGTGTTGAAAAGGATACGGAGAAATTAGAACCCTTATATAATACTGGTGGGATGTAAAATGTGCAATTCCTGTGGAAAAGTCTGGCACATCTTCCAAAAATTAAACAGAATATTAACCAAAGCAGTATACAGATTCAGTGTAATCCTTATTGAAGTTTCAATGGCATTTGTCAGTTATAGAACAAATATTACTGAAATCCATATGGAATCACAAAGATCCCAAATACCCAAAGCAATGCTGACCAAAAAAAAAAAAGTGGAATAATGGCATTGTCACACTTTCAGGCTTCAAACAATACTACAAAGCCATAATAATCAAGATAGGATGGTACTAGAACAAAAATGGGCTCAGAGACCAAAAGAATTGAGACCCCAGAAGTAAACCCATACCTATATGGATAATTAATCTACAACAAAGGAGCCAAGAATATACAATGGAGAAGGGACAGTCTCTTCCATAATTGGTGTTGAGAAAACTGGACAGTCACACCCAGAAGGAAGAAACCAAACCAATATCTCACACATATTCAAAAAGGATAAAAGACTTGGATGTAAGACCTGAAACCATAAACCACATAGAAGAAAACAGGCAAAACACTCCACAACAAAGGCTTTGTGAATTAATCTCTAAAAGCAAGGACAACAAAAGAGAATATAAACAGTTGGGGCTACATCAAACTAAACAGCTTCTGCACAAAGATACTATCGCTGAAACAAAAGACACTATACTGAATGGGAGAAAATATTTGCACGCCACACATCCCAACAAAGCAACACAAGAGCTACAAAGAATTCATACAATTTAACTGTAAGGAAACAAATGAGAGGAGAGGACTGAAACATATTTATTCAGAAACTCATGCAATAATATTCACAGTCGCATTATTCACAAGAGCCAAATGTAGAAATAACCCAAATGTTCGCCTTATGAATCAATACATAGAATTCTAGATAATGGAATATTGCTTGGTGATAAAGAATGAAGACTGATGTGTGCTACATGTGGATGAACCCTGAAAACAATATGCAAGGTGAAAAAAGCCAGTCACAAGACCACATGTTGTGAGATTCCATTTATATGAAACATTCACAATAGAGAAAACTACAGACACAGAAAATACATCAGTAGTTCCTTAGAACAGTCAGGACCAGGGTAGACTTGGGGTGACTGGTAGTGGGTACAGTATTTCTTTTGGACATCATAAAAATATTAAGATCGCCAATGATATGGCTGCATAGCTCTCATTCATTCTACCCTAGTGTCAGAGTCAGTAACTCCTCACAAATTCTGCTAATGTCCCATTTTATAGATCAGGAAATGGAGACTCAGGGAGTTGAGATAATTAGCTTTACGTTATGTAACTGTTTTTACTGGCTTTGGTTTTAGTTGTTTCTGATTAACCTTGTTCTTCCAGATCTCAATTCTGGCTCTCCCTAGCTCCACAGCAGCTACCATCCCCAGTCTCTCCCCTTGCCCCGTGTGCTTGCCCTGGAGAAACCTGGTTGGTGTCCATGACAAACTGTACATTAGCACATACAGGAAAAAGCACTTAAGAAAGCGCATCCAGGCTAGGAGAGCTATAACTAAGGCCTTTTTACTATTATCCAGTAAAACTCCCAGGTCTGATTCCAAATTCTCCCCACGAGGCTCCTCTGCACCAAGCCTGGGACAAGAAGCCTAGTCTAGGCAGAAGGTCAGTCCCTCACCTCCTTGGCCCTCAACAACTGGAGAGAAAGGAGTTGCTGAATGGATATGCTTCTCCAACTCTCACGAGGTCCTGGGAGCAGTTCTGTGGGTTGGTGTCGAGAAAAGCCAAGGTCCCTGGCCTTTCCAAAAACACAAAGCAAATCTCACACCACAAGCAAGACGATTCTTCAGATTTTCTTATTTGGGACATACCTCCCAAGAGCTCTTGTTCACCATAATTCATATTCAAAGAACAAACCAAGTGCTCATTAACAATCAAACTACAGTATTCCTGAGCAACTTAAATTCCGAGATAATTACAACATAATGACTCAACTCCTCCCATCCCTAAAAATGGAGAACAGATAGGAGAAAAAAATGAACAAGGGTTTGAGGGAAAGGGTTAGTGTGAAAAGAGGGGAAAAAAAGAGTAAAGACTAAAAGGGAAATAAAATATCATTGGTTCCCACCAAAATAATCAGAAAAAGACTGTTTCCAGGAAGTCACTAACCATTAGATAGGAACGAATAATGTCAGATAAAGGAATTAAAATGTATGAAGAACTTATGCTAGGCCACCTCTCACAACAGGGAGTATCACATGTCCTTTCCCATTACTCCTCAAAACCAGAGAAAGGAGTCTTTTCCACAGAACAGGAGCCTGAAGCTTCAGAAACTTAAGCAACTGGCCCAAGGTCATGGCGATGGGCATACCCTGGGCTGCATATCCCATCGAGGCAGAGGGGACTCCTGGAGGGTGGGCGGCCATCACACCAAGCAGAAGCAGAAAATCCTTACAAGGGTAGAGAGACTGGATGGTTCACTTTGAGCCAACCTGACTGGATCTCAGGGTGGCCAGAAAGTTGGTCAAATGTTACACTGGATGCTGCTGCAAGGGGATTTTGGTTCAGTTTAATGTTTACGTCAGCAGACTAAGTAGGTTGCCATCCCCGATGCGAGAGGGCTTGTTCAATCAGCTGAAGGCCTACACAGAACAAAAAGGCCAACGCTTGCTCTCCTGAGTAAGAGGGACTCCTGCCTGACAGCCTTCTTCAAGCTGGGACACTGGTGTTTCCCGCCTTTAATTCAAACTGAAACACAGACTCTCTCTGGGCCTGGAGCTCCTGACCTTTGAACTAGAACCACACCATTCACTCTCTGCAGTTTGCCAACTGCAGAAACTTGACAGAAGGGACACGGGATAGTTTTAGGGGTGCTCGAATTGTTCTATATCTTGACTGAGGTAGTAGTTAGGAAGACATAAATCTGTCAAAACTCCTCATCATGTACACGTGAAATGGGTTAATTTTTTGTACGTAATTTACACCTCCATGAGATGGATTAGAAAACAGCAAGCACTTGATATTCCACAGCGCTTCTCACACCACAAAGTAGCACAAACTCCACTAGCAAATTCTGCTTTTGTGCTATACAGATTGGTGTATAATTCAATTTTAAAATGCCAGCTGTTATCCTTTATTACAAAAATATACACAACAAAAACAGAAAGAGCTCTCAGAAGTTCTTAGGTAAAAGAATAGATTTTAAAGTCAAAAAGAATAATGGAATACACTCAATAATGTAGCATGGGGCCTAGACTATAGTTTGCACTCAGTAAGCAGTCACTTGCTGAATATATTATTGCAAAGCAGTGAGTCAGGAGAATCGTTCAAGTATCAATGGGTTTCCCTTAGGGAGTGATTTCAAGTGTGGGTGTGTTGTATGTAGATGGTTGTCTGAGGCTAAAATGTCAGTCTCTCTCTCAGAAGCTCAGCAAGAGGCAGCGTGCGGATGCGAACAAGTGCTCAGACCACCAGCAGCAAGGCCCCACGTTCCAGGCACTTCTTTCCCAACGGCCATTCCCATTTTCCTGCTCTCAGCAGAAAAACAAAGCCAGGTCTTCGAAGAGCATTATAACACCGTTAGAAAGAGAAAAAAATGAAACATCAAGATATCTAACAATTGGGAGTCAGTTAATGTTATAAGTAAATGCAAACATTATGTATCCTTTAAGGAGGATGAGGAAGACGTCTCATCAGAGAGCAATGACATACTGCTAAGCCTTTTTAAAAGTGGAGAATGGTCTGTATAATCCTCTACCATTATAAGAAAAATGGAGCAGAGTCAGGCATGCATTTGATTTTGCACAGAAAAAATTAGAAAATCAAGGTGCGAAAAGTGTTTCCCTATGGAGAAGAGGATGGAGGTATTTTAATTTTGCATTTAATTTTACTTAAAATAAAACTAATGCAGACATTGATGAAAAATAATGAAAGAGGAGGATAATCAAGGAGGGATGTCACCTCGGTGGGGGAGAGAGTCAATCATACGTACTCTCATTTCTTTGATAATTCCTTACAGGTTTATTTAAAGACAGACATGAACTCAGTGCTCTCCGACCAAAGCAGTTTCATTCTATTTTGTGCGGTTTCCTCCTTGATATTTGGTAAAATAATGAGGATGGGGGTGTTTGCTAGTCTGTGGCATAACTAGATGAGAGTAGAGCACAGGCAGAAATTTGGCTGGCTCAAAATGAACTCCTGCTCACAACTTTTCAGGGCCCCTGATTAAGTGTAAGACATAGTCTAGAGAGATCTGCTTTCAGGAGACAGGAACGGGGAAAGGCAGCAACAGACCCCAGTTTCAACTCTGCTTCTGCCCATTACTCACTCTGGGACACGGGGCAAAAACTTCCGGGAGCTTCAGGTCTCTCCTCAGTCAAATGGGCCTAAGGATTGTCTCCTGACCTCATATTGATGTTATGAGAACTTAGAGAAACCTTTTAAAGCACTTTTAAACACTGCAATTGAAGTGTAGATGGTAAAAAAACCAAACAAAACAACTTCTTAAAATTTGATTACATAAATAGGAAAGAGAAACAGAAGAAATATTTGCAGAGTCACCCAGCTGACTGGCTTTTCTAAACTGGTCAGAGAAGAAAATGACAGCCAGAAACACGGTCAGTGTTTCTGACCCAGATCTAACCCAGAGGCTCTCAAGCTCGAAGATACTTTACTGAGCAGCATGAGAAAAACCTGCACACAGCTGCACAGGGCTGACGCCTCAAGGACTGCGAAGAGGACTTGTGCTAAGGACCACTTGGGCTCCAAGTTCCATCGGTTACTGATTTAGGGTTTATCTTCTCACGACCAACCAGAAGCATCAGAGGCAGATTATAGTTGGAGTCACACACTGGGTAGATGGATTTAAACAAGAACAGAAGAAGCAGAGGAGTATGAAGAGGGCCAGGGACTAGCTGAGATCTGTGAGGGAAGACGGAACTCAGCTCCAGGCCTCCAAAAGGAGCAGACTTGCAGACTGTCATTAGGCAGAGGGAGACTCACATTCAGGAAAGGCAGACTCCTCGAAATAAACTTGCAATTTTATGATCAGAAGCTGACCCTTTGGGTTCCCATACCCCTGCCAAATTCCTAACATAAGCTTCGGTGTTTGTTTTCTTCCTCACAGCTTTGCCAATTAACAACTGTACAACCTAGAGCCAAAGCCTCATCTGTCTAGATTTCAGTTTCCTTGTCTTAAAAGGGGATGATGCTTTTACCTATACGTGAGAAGGAGTGACGGGAACAGCAACAGTTGCTAACACTCACTGGGGGCCTGCGAATCATCAAATACAAGTACATTATTTCACTGAATATATACAACCTGACAGCCATAGAAGGCAAGCCATATAAGCCATATAAAGCTGGTACAGGTGACCTCTCTGAGCTTCAGAGCAGTGGGCACAGTTGCCACTGTCACACAGCCTCAAAGGAGATGGGCCAACTCAATTTCTCCTTCCGTGATACCAAGCCGTGAGTTGGACCATTATACTTTCCCTGTATACACTGAGCACCTAACACTTCCTGGCACACAGTAGGTACTCAACATATCAGTTTCCTTCTCACTCCCTCCTTTCTCCTGAAGTAAAATTGCATCTATATAGAAAACTTGAAATGTACTGAAATAATATTAGTATCTTCTATCACTTCATTCTTCTAAAGAAATCATACTACTAAATCTATTTTTTCTACTAATCCCACAAATCTCTATCGCTATTTATCATCTCATTTATTTTACCAGAACTAGAAGGCAGTGCTTTGCTGGGGCTGATGTGCTCAAAGTCCCAGGGAAGTCACTGCCAAAACCAAATAAAACCCTCGGTCCTTTTTACGTCTAAATCAACTTTTATCCTCTCAGATGACAATGCCTCCATAATAAAGAACAGATCATTTTTTATCTGGAAAACTACCAAACGCATAATTCAACGAGGGGCCTCATGACCTTACCACCTTGTCAAAGGGAAGAAAGTACATAAAAAATGAGGTTTGCAGGAGCAGACGGTTTTGGTCTGTCAACTTTCTCTTGAATTACGCCCATTAACTGACATAAAATAATATAAAATATAATGTAAAAAGATCCCCAAGTCTTTGGAAACTCCAGTCAAATACACGATCCTTCAGACTCATGTACGACACAGCAGGGTGGCTGCTGGCTCCAGGGGGCTGCAGGGATACGCGTTATGGCAACTGTTGGGTTGTCGGAAAACTCATGACATATTTTTGCATAGAAAAAAAAAAAGTCATGACTTTTCTGACAACTCAATAGATCTTTGAAAGAAAAATGTAACAAACATTCGGTCACTCTGGAAGAATCCAAGTCAGTGATGCGCATTTAGCTGCAAAAACTCACAGTCTTGCCGGAGTCTGGAGCTCCGGAAGGGACTGGCAGGCCACTGGCAACGACTCCTTCACTGGTACAGGAGGGCAGCAGGCCTCGGAGTGCGCGGGGAGCTTCTCCAAGATCTCAGATAGACAAGGGATTAAACAAAGTGCTGAGTACTGTCTGTTTCACTGGCAAATCAGCTCCCACTGTCCAGGAGTATGTTAAGCACTTCCGAGAAATCACCCCTCTGCACAGTGAGTGCCGAAGGGAAAGCCTGTAGTCTGGTAACAGAAAAATTCAGGATTCAAATCCTGACCACCACTTACTGGCATGTGATCATGTGCAAGTCCCCTAATTTCTCTGGATTTAATATTTTTAATCTATGGACAAGTAAGATACAAGTAATATAAACCAGGGCCCTGGGGCGCAGCCTGTGAGCTCCAAGAAGGCAAACGTCAGGTGCGTGTGTCACACCACTGAGTACAGCCTGCCACAGGACACGCTTGTGGAACGTGTGCTGAGTGAGTCAATGACCGAACAAGCAAGCAGGCCCTGGGCTCGAATCGGTTCTCTCTGGTCTTTAACATGAGGCTGTATCACTACCCAGCCACAGGACTCCAAAGCAGTGTGACTTCTGACTTACAGAGTACACAATGGAGTAAAACAAAGATTATCTCGTCATTAGGGAAAAAGTTGGGAGTGTGGGGAATTTCTGGACTCTGAGTTGGGATTGATTCTTGTTGCTAACAGGGGTGCATAAATGAGGCTTTGGCATCAATTAAAACTGGACTGAGGTACCAGCTGCAGCATAAACAAGGAACCTCAGAGATTACCTCTTTGAGCCTAAATTTCCACATCTAAAAAAACTGCACGTCAGACAAATGAGGCGATCTAGGTACGGGAATACGGGATGACAGACAGCACAAAAAGACTCTCAACTAATATGACTGCCTTCCCCTTCCAGTCCCATGGGAGCATCCTTCATTTCATCTGAGTCTCTGCCCAAATGCCGCTCGCTTCCAGAACCTCCCTATGTACAACGGAGCCCCCAATTCTCTCTAGTCCCTTAGTCTGCTTATTTTTCTTCACAGTCCTGACCAACATTTGCCATTACATTATATACTTGTTTTCCTGTTTACTGTGCCTACCAACAAGGTAAGCCCAAGGAGGAGGGCTTGTGTTGTTTTGTTTACAACTAGGAGAGTACATGGCATGTAGTCAGAGCTCAACAAATATTAGCCGAGTGGATGAATAAATTCAACACTTATTTGGAATTTGTTATATATGAGACTTTATGTAGGAACAGGAAATAAAAGACAAATAAGAAATGAGATTACTGAGGGAAGAATTCATTCTGCCTGCCATAAAAGCGGATAAGATTTACCTGGTCTAAGGCAGTTGCCTCCCCAATATTCTCCTTGTGCCTACTCTGTCCCCCTCCATTCTATTTGTTAATCAGTAGTCACAGAGATCCCTGAAAAGTCGAGATCAGATCAGGTAAGTCTCTTGCTTAGACCCCTCCAAGGGTTCCCCACCCCATGCAGAACGAAGCCCAGACTCCTCAGTTCATGGTGTAAGGCCTCCACCACTTGTCTGGCCCCTCCCCTCACGTTCTCTTCCCTCCCTGAGTTTCAGATGCACCGCCAAGTTCTGTTTCTCAACATGCCCAGAATCTTGCCATTCCTTTTCTTATTTTTAATTTAAAAATGAATGTACATGTTTATTCATTTAAAACTCCGAGTCCTATATATTTATGTAATTAACAAATTCTGTTCTTATGCCCAAAATTTTTCAACAAGCAAGGACTAATGTAAAAACAGCTCTCCAAGGAGCGCAGGTTAGAGATGAACTAAATCTCTGACCCAGGACCTCTGTGCTTGCTGTCCACTGCGCCTGGAAACCTCTCGAACCTGACTCTGCCTTGGCTTTCGGCTCTCAGCCAAAACGTTACCTCCCAAGAGTCCTCCCAGGCTAAGGTTGTCTCTTCCACCATTACCCTCATCAAGTCACTATCTATGGACTCCCATGTCATTATCTGGAAGCATGGTACTGACTTGAATCTTCTCTTTCTGTCCAGAATGTACAATACAGAGGAACAGGGCTTTGCCAGGTTTATTGCAACAGCTCCAGCCCCAAGTATACAGCAGGCACTCAATAAATGTTTCTGAATCAGCCAACTGGTCTCCAAAGATGTCAGAGTTTGCCAAGATGGAAGGTACAGGCAAAGTGCACTATTGACCAAACCGTATCATATAGGGTTGGCTTCCTTCCAAGGACAAGCGGCCCAATGCATCAAACAAGGGGCGCTGCAGGCCAACTTACTTGGGAATGGGGACCCGAATGAGTGTCCCTTCCACTTCTGGGTTCAGATTCATTCCACTTTCTCTTATAGCCTTGATAGCTGCAGCTGTACACTGAAAACCAGATCAAAAGGTAAACAGAATTAGTAAATAATTATTACCAGATGCAAGCCCTCTGTCGATAACTGGCAACCCATCTTGGCAGAACATGGAAACATTTAGTTCTGTTAGCAGTAAGATCAGGAAGTTACATTGGTGTAGAGTGCTTTGATCAAGCTGAATAGCAAACTATGTCCACTCCTGGTACCAGTGTACTGCGGGAGGGAAAAAAGCAAAGAGAGGGAGAAAATAAAAAGAAAACAGCTCTGCTTCTTTGAAAAGATTTCAATGGTTTGAGGCAACACAGATCAAAACCACAATAAATCCTCAAGGGAGGGGGGCTGGTCTGTGCATAGATTGGTGTAAAGAAAGATGAAAGATTTTATACATTAAAAATTCCAGTTGACATTTTACACTCAAAATATACCAGTGCCGATTTGGAATGAGTAAATAAATTTAACTCATTCACATCTACTCTCACCAACACTCTGGAATGAGCGATGAGGCTCTGCTGGGTATGCTCTAGAGGACAAGGATGGCATGCTCTGGAGTCAGAAAGATATTAGTTCAAATCTCAGCTCTGCTAACCACGTGACCCCTGGAAATAAGCCTGACCTCTCTGAGCCTCTATTTCATTATCTGAAACGATGCAGTACCTAACCTCAGAGACAGTGAGGCATCTTGCTCTGTGCCTGGAAAACAATAATACCCTGGGGCAAGGGGAGTTATCATATAAAAAACTTATCATATAAAATATGGAAAAAAGTTATATAAAAACATATAAAACTGTATGCATTTATTATAAATAAAGAATACACAAAAACACCCACATAAGCTGGGTTGATGCTACCGGTGAGCTGATGCACGTCTGTCCCTCCTGGTGTCCTCAGGGCCTTCTGACTTAGTCTTTCTCTCTAATGTGCCAGCTGGTGCATTAGTGCATTCATTTCTCAAAGTGCCTCACCTCACCTCAAGCAACATCACAGCCCTTCCTCGTAGGAAATCGTGGACAATAAAGGCAAGCCCTGTGCAAGAGACGGTAATGTGGAACTCGGGAGGCGTCTTCAGAAAAGAGCCAGCCCACACCACAGTTCTTGGCCTTGAGTTCCTCTCTAGACTTTCTGGTTTAAATAAACTGGGGTCTGCTGCACACCTATTTTAGTGTTGCAGGTTTTGTTTTATTCTTTGCTAGAGTACCCTAAAAGTTACCTATCTTATTTTTTTTAAAAGATTTATTTTATTTATGCATACAAGCACTGGGGCATAGGCCAGAGGTGTGGGGGGGTGAGAGGATTCACCACAGAGAGCGGGGAGCAGAACAGGCAGATCAACTGAAGTACACTGCTGAGGGGAGCAGCGGGC
>JAGFMF010011623.1:154957-348534 GCA_019455555.1 Galemys pyrenaicus
CCCACCCTGGCCGGCAGCAGGGATCGAACTCGTGCTGCAGTGGCTGCGATTTGCCTCGTAGTGCGTTGCTTAACCCACTGCGCCACCAGGGGAGGCCCCCTATCTTATTTTTAATTGGCCTTAATTGTACAGGTACATGAGGTGTTCCTCCAAGGTTAAAGAGACAAACTAGAAGTTCTACACGCAGGTGAATCATGGCCCTAAGAGGCTGGCCACAGAATCTGCCGCTGTGGCTACTGCTTAAAATAGTAAATTCTTAAAACAGTACCTCTGACCACAGCCTACCAGAGCTGGAAGGCACCTCTGACATAACCAAGTACAGTGCTTTCATTACGGACACAGGACCCTTGGGATTGAAGCTCGGTGTGAGGCCCTCACCGGGATTACGTCCAGTGACTGACAGAATTAGGCTCTAAGCTCCTCAACATTCAGCACAGGAATATTACTTTGTATTTTCTTTCAGATTCCCTAGACAGTAGGCTCAATAACTGTGGGTTGTTTTTTTCCTTAAAGATTTATTTATGTATGCACACAAGAACTGGGGTACAGGCCAGAGTTGCAGGAGGTGAGAGGATTCACCAGAGACAGAGCGGGGAGCAGAACAGGCAGATCACTTGAAATACACTGCTGAGGGGAGCAGCGGGTGAGGCAGGAGAGGTCTGCCGCTCCATGTGGGTCCCCTCCCCGGCCAGGGATCAAACTCACGCTGCTGTGCCACGGATGCTTCACAGCACGGTGCTCAAACTGCTGCACCATCAGGGAGGCCCAATAACTGTGGGGTTTTTTTTTTTCAGCAATCAAAAATAATTTGGATAGATCTAGTGTATGAAGAGCAGGGTCAAGGTCAATATAAGAGCTGGACAAAGAAAAGCATTTTTTTTCTCTCTGCAAGAGAAATGCTATTTCCTAATAAATGAAACAAAGATTGCTGAAGTTTTAAATAAAGGGGTGAGCTGACCTCAATCCTTTTCTTATAAAGTTTCTCATGAAATAATTGATAACTCAATGCGAAAACATCCCACCACCACCACCACTACCTCCTGTTCAGTCTGGCTGTTTTCACATAGTCTTCCTCTTCAGGCAGAGAAGCACCAACTGCTGACGCCGAGCTGGCATGAACTATGTCTCAATATTTACATCTTCCAGTCCCAGGCCCAGTGCCAGGCACAAGGTAGGCACTTAGTAAAAGCTTGCTGAAGGAGCGTATAAGGAAATGGCTCCTATCTGTTAGAGACTGTATCTCCCTTGCTCGATTCCATATATATAATTGCCTAAAAACCTTATTTTATAGTTTTCTTTTCCTGTATCCTTTCATTTGCAAAAATAAGGGACTCTAGAAGAGATTTCATTTTGCAAAGAAACCTACTAAAAGAGGTGCATTTCTAAAGTATTTGAATACGTATCTTTTACTTTGATATGGCAGGATGCAGAAATGCAGGGAATTGATCATTTCCCCAACATGACTTTTATTTTTATTTTTTAAAGATTTTTTTATTTATGCATGCAAGAGCTGGGGTACAGGCCAGAGTCCAGGGAGGTGAGAGGATTCACCAGAGGCAGAGCGGGGAGCAGAACAGGCAAACTGACTGAAAAACACTGCTGAGGGGAGCAGCGGGCAAGGCAGGAGAGGTCTGCTGTACCATGTGGGTCCCCTCCCTGGCTGGCGGCAGGGATCAAACTCGTGCTGCAGTGGCTGCGGTTTGCTTCATAGTGCGTTGCTTAACCTACTACACCACCAGGGAGGCCCTCCAACATGACTTTTAAACTGCTCATGTTTAGACAAAAAAGCATGTCTATCTCTTACCCACCTCCTTATCCCCTCATGGAAGGGATGCTCACCAGTATCCAGGGCAAAACAGTACTCTGACCAAGCGTTTGAGGCTGCCTGGGATACAGTGCTGAGAAACTTCACAGACACCATGGAGAACCATCCAGGAAAGAGTGATGCGGTCAATCAACTTGATGGCTACTGCTATTTTGAAACTAATCTATGCTACAGGACAAAAGATGACAAAAGTTTCACAGACAAGTGAACAAATCCTTGAGAATTTGGGCTCAAGTAAATTATCGGTGCCAGTTTAACAACTGGCTTCCATTTTCTTTACATCCCAACGAGTCCATGGAATGGAAAATCTATGAAGGCATAGACCTTATTTATAAGAATCATCAAGGAATCTCTAGCACCTCAAAGTCCCTAAGAACTTGCAAGGACTCAAAAAATATTTGCTGACTGAATGGTGCAAAGGAGCACAGATTTCAATATCAGAACTCTGTTCAAATCTTGACTCTACTGTGACAGTATGAACCTGTGGGTCATTATTTCACTTCTCTGAACTGCAGCTTCCTCACCTATGAAATGGAATAAGTAACTCCTAATTTTGAGAGTACCTGTATTAATCCTAGGAAATAAAACATGATGAAGAAATGGGTAACATGATAGATACTCAACACACATCAGCCTGCCTCCTTCCACCAGAGCCAACGACGGAGCCTGCAGATTTTATTTTCATTTTCCTCGTTCAAATCATGCTGTGGTTTTTACTCCCTTCTTTTCTTTCCCGATCATTAACTCTAGCTGCGGGCAAGCTCATGGAAGGCAGCAACTGTGTGTACCATTTATCAAGCAGGACACATGTTAAACAAATGCAACACAGTTTTCTGTCTTCAATGCATTTGAACAGATTATGCATGTAAATCTGCAATGTGTCACTACAGCATGACACAGAAATGCTCAGACTTAGAATGAAAGCCAACCGCATGTGAAACAGAAAGGAATTACATAAACACAAAGAGGATTAGCTCAGCATTCTGAAGCTATGAACCTGGTGTTCTACAGACAGCTTCTAAACCAGAGGAAGGAAATGTTTAGTTAGAGCTATTTGTTTAATATATACACCAGATGAGATAAAGGGATTCAAAAGACAATGTAACTCACACTTCCTCACTCTGTCCTTGCAAAGAACCTCTCTACTGAGATGCTTGTAAAGTTTTTTTTTTCCCCCAAAGCTGCAGAATTTGAACCTGGAGAACAGCAGAGATGCTTTGGTTGAAAATGAAGATACACTCCAACTTCCTAAGAAAAAAATTAAGCTGTTAATACCTCCTCCTGCCTCATAAGATGCTCTGGTGGCCAATCAGAGACTTCTTCTGTGAATGCCATTTGCTATTTAATAACAGAAGTGGCTGGCTCTGAAAAGCAATCTGGCTGATGAGGTCTTCAAGCTGTGTAATTAGGAGGCTATTCCCTAAATTGGCCCGCAGTGCCTATGGGATTAGATGAACAAGGCAGAGAGACCTCAGAGGTCCAAAAAGGAAGAGAAAGAGTTGATAGTTCCCTTTTCATCTGTTTCTTTGCTCCTTAGTAAGCCAGAATGAGCGCCTCCCTTCTGTCAATCTGGTGACAAGTGTTCATCCACTTGAGGGGAACCCCGAGTGTGTCCACGCGCCATGCAGTGTGTTAGATGCTAGAGACAAGGAACAACTTGGATTCCCACAGTCCGAGCTTAAATCTAGTGGAAGTGAGATGGAAAATATACTTGTACATAAATGTGTAGCTGCTGATCATGCTAAGTGCAATGGCGAACAAGAACTGTGCACAGTAAGAGAGGCTAATGTGCACAGCTAACATAGACAGGTTTCCCTGAGAGTGTGACATTTGAGCTGTCATCCAAAATATGAGTGGCAATTAACCCGATAAGCAAGTTCCAAGTCAAAGGAACAACATGCAAAGGCCTGGGGATTGCAGAGGGTTCGGTGTGCCTCCAGGGCAAGTGTGATAAGGAAAGTGCAAGGGTGACAGTGGCACAAAACTGCAGATCAGAGACAGGGAGAGGGGCCACGCTGTGCAAAGACTTTTGACCATAATACTCTTAATGATTATTTGAAGCCATTGATAAATTTAAAACATGAAAATGATATGATCCAATATTTTCTTTTTAAAGATTTATTTATTTATGCAACAAAAACTGGGGTATAGGTCAGAGGTATGGGCGATGAGAGGATTCACCAGAGACAGAGTGGGGAACAGAACAGGCGGATCAACTGAAATACACCGCTGAGGGGAGCAGCAGGCGAGGCAGGAGGGGTTTGCTGCACCATGTGGGTCACCTCCCTGGTGGGGGGATCGAACTCACACTGCAGGGGCTATGGATGCTTCATAGCGCTGTGCTTAACCCCTTGCGCCACCAGGGATGCCCCTCACCCCCAATATTTATGTAAAAGTCCTTTCTGGCTGCAGTATGGAGAAAGGAGGCTGAGAGAGGTGAGTAATAGGCCCTAACGAGTGTGCCAAGCACATCTGCCATGAGGGCCTCTGATGTGAGACTGTGTGCTAACCACAAGGCTCTTCCTCACCCACAGCTCCAACCCAGCTGGTCAAATGCAGCAGTTCAACTTTGGTCTATGTTTTGGGGACTGACAATAGGAACAGGAAGGGACTTCAGATTCCTCATGTCATATTGCCTGATGGGGAAACGAAGACTCAGAGAAGAAACTTACACAGAGTCAAGCAGCTAGACAGCAGCTGAGGCAGGGACAGATGCCAAGGTCTCTGGGATCCCACACCCAAGGTCCATTCCGACTGGACTGACAAGGAAAAACCCATTTCTCTTCTCCAGCTAGACTTAAAATCACAGCCTCAAGGTTGTGATGACCTGAAGCAACCACCTGCCCACCTTGGAAGAGCCCAGCTGTGAGCAACACTCTGCAGTTGCAGGTCTAGTTGGAAAGGAAAGTGAGTTCCTGCAGAGTCTGCTCCAAATACTAATGCAGGGGTCAGAATGGCGCCCTGGGGCCCAATCTGGCTCATTAATATGTCTTCTTTATCTCACAGTCTTAAAGAAAAGTGAATTAGTTATCAACATTTAACAAAGAGCTTATAAGAAAACTTAGGTTTACCAGCTTCTTTTGGAAATGGAAATTTTTTTTTAATTAATTATATTTGACATCATTTGTATTCCCCAGGGAGTCCCCACCACCATTCCACCCGTGCACCATCACCTCTGTCCCTTGTGCTCTTTCTGCCTCATCCCCGTCTCTGCCCTCCCCTCCTTCCCCTCCCCTCCATGGTCCCTTTGGTTTATCTAGGCTTTTTGGTCTTGTTGAGTTTTTGTTTGCTTTTGGTTATAATTGCCCATTTCCTTGAGCTTATTCTTTTTTGTTGTTGTTCTTTCATATTCCTCCTAATAGTGAAGCCATCCGATATTTTTCTCTTGCCTTCTAACTTGTGGAAACAGAAATCTTAACTCTAGTAACACCGATTACCAGGCCTACAGAAATTTCTGCCTGGCTGATTGGTTAAGTGCCAATTACTGCATCACCACTACTGGTTTTCATAGATGGGTCCTATATTTCAGCATTCAAAATACTCGCCTGGCCTCTATAGAGCTTAACAGAAAAGGAATTTAGAAACAGGAAGAAAGCTTTTCCTTACTCTTAAAGTTCCATTCATAATACCTTCTCTTCTGTTTGATCCCACATTGGAGGAAATACTTCCTCGTGACTTGACCTGGCTTCCTCCATTCCAAAGACACCATGAAGAAGGACCTGTCCAGCAAGGCCACCTTACCTCTGGGAAGCTAGCCATATTCACCAAAATCAGCTGTGGGGACTTCATGGAGATCTGGCCTATCTGGTTTAAAGCAAGTTTCCCGTCAGCAGTTACCACAGAGATCTGGTCGAGAGATCCTGGAAGAAAAATTGTAGGTCTGAGAACTCAGAAGGCCCTTGGTAGTTGGCACTCAGTCCCTATCTAATTCAGGGTCAGCTAAGCTTTAGGAAGCCCTCACCAGGACAAAAGGCCAGGCCAGGGGCTTCCAGAGGAGCAGCAGTACCACGGTCGTCGGGAAGGGCGGCGACGCTGACAGAACCAGGCTGGAATTCCTCAGCCAGTAATGGGGGAGGCCAACCACCCTGGTTTGCCTGGGTCAAGAGGTTCCTATGACATAGGACAGTTATTGCTAACCCTGGAAAAAGCCAGTTAGCCCCCCTACAATTTTGCCATTGACTGAGTATGAGGCCTGGGGCAAGTTACTTACCATCTCTGTGTCCTGGCTCCAACCCAGCCAAAATGTAACTGCCTTACAGGACTAAGGAGAGGATTACAATAAAGAAAAAAGCAAGTATACAATAGGCACTCAAAAATCAGCATTTTAAAAAAAGTAGCCCTTTTTAGTTCTCAAAACTACTCCTTAACGCTGCTACTTTACACAAGAGAAAATGGACTACACAGGAAGAAACTGGATTACTTCAATAAGTCAAGTGGGCCAAGATCATAGCGGTAACAAAAAGGAAAAAAAAAAAGATCAAGAGCCAAGCCCCAGACTCAGGTGTGCAGAATACAGATCCACTCAAGGTTCCTTCCCATGCCCGTGCAGCTCAAATTCGGCCATGCATCCAATTTCCGGGGAGTTTTCAAACTTAGACCCCCAGTCCCACCCCAGAGATCCTGACCTGCAGAGGTTGGAGAGCCTGTTGGTGGGGGATGTGGGGGCTGTGATTGTTTTAAGTTCCCACATGATTCTGACAGGCAGGCAGGCTTGGAGGCACTCCCTTAAACTACCTTGATTTGGGCACTTAGATCCCCCTTAAAAAAAAAAGCAAAATAAGACAAAACCCCAGAAAACCAACTACTAACACTTCACAGTTAGGCTAGATCTGATCTTCATCCATATCTGAATTCTGGAAAATCTTAGGGAAAATTTTCAAAAACCCAAAGAAGGCAAACAAAAAGAGCCACAATTGCATGTGAAAGGGGCACAATTCAAACTCCCTGATTTCTGATGCAAATAAGAACTAAGAACAAAACCTTACCGTGCACAGCAGAAACCACTTGTGGTGGCTCATTCTGAGATACAAAGAGCTAGAGGGGGAAGAGAGCTTTTAAACAAATGCGGAGTTGTCCCAGCAAGCTCTTGCTAGAAAAATGCAGCCCATACTACGGCCCAAAGATCTGACGTGAAGTACTCAACCGGATTCAATGTCATGATGAGCAGAAGGCCGTTAACAACAGAGGCTTCAATCTGGAAAAGCCTAGCATGTATAATGGTAAAAGTCTCCATGAAACGGAAGACCAGTGACAGGGGTTTAAATACCAACTCTGCCCCTTTGTAACCGTGTGACCCTTGGGAGATTCCTTCGAACTTCTGGGTATCTGTTTCCTGATCTTTAAATGAAGCATAAAAAACATGCTTACAGCATTGTTTATGAGGATTAAATGAAAGACTTATGGAAAGCACATGGCGCCGTGTCCTGACATTTGCACGTGTCAAAATTGCTAACTTTGAGTATTAGTTCTTGATTTTCTCTGTTTTAACCAAACTAACCTGCTTACAATTTCTCTAATACAGGTTGTTCTATCCTGTCTAAGGATCTTATCATGTGTTTTGCCTTCTACTGAGAATGCCCTTCTCTGCTCAGATAATCCGTTTTATTCTTGTTACTCAGCTATAACAGCATTTAGTCTAGAAATCGTGTCTGACTTCCTAGACTGGGTAACAAACCCTTTATGAGCATCCGGGCATCTTTATGCACATTTCTGTGATAATTACAACGATAACTGATATTCACTGAACACTTCCTATAAGCAAGACAGTGTGCGAAGTTCTTTCTATAATCCATTTGCTTTCATTATCACAATAACCTTATGAGAGAGTTATTACTTCCACCATGTTACAGATGAGGAAACTGAGGCAGAGTAACTTGCCCAAGGTCATAACAGCTCTTAGTAGAGTAGCCTGAATTGAAACAAAGGTCTGCTCAACTCCAAAGCCCTGGTCTTCACTATCCTGCTTTGCTGGCTGGTTTTACACATGCTGGCTTACTCCGCTATCCCTTTATGTTAGGCTATAAACTCTTGGAAGGTGTGGACAACAGCCTTCCCTCTTTAACTACATCACTTATTAATCAGCACAAAATAAGTGCTCAACAATGCTTTGATGAATAAATGAACATATGGATGAATGGGCAAGAACAGAAGGCATAAACCTATATCTAAGATAACTATTAAAAGCAATCAACTATCTGAGAGGCAGAAATTGCTGATAGACAGATGGAGGTGTGAAAGGAAAAGTACCTGCTGGTTCAGATAGTAATGAAAGACGATATGGAAAAATCTGGCTTAAAAAGAGACTGGCTAAAATATAGCCTATTTTACCCAGTCACTTCACAGCCCAAGTTCTACATAGGACGTTACACAAACATAACTCTAAAGAGGAAATACCAATGGGGGGCCTTTTGAAAACAGATCTTAATTCAGCTTTCCTGATTTGCCCTAAGTCCCTTTGCTGCAGAAGTCCCAGCGTGCGCTTTGCAGTATGCAACGCGGTGTTCCTGTCCCCTAAATCCATACCGACATAATGCATCAAATCCTTTCCCCTCAATCTGTCCCCAGCGAGAATCTCCCTCAGCCTCATTCCTGCCCCTCATTTTCTCAGAGGTTAACATTTAACAAATTACACTCCCAACCTCTTTCCAGGCCCATCATCTCTTTAAGTTCCACAAGAGTGGAGCTTGCTGGCTAATTTTAAGTATCACATTTCTCCCTGAGCTCCTCTCAAACTGCTCTCTGGTTTCGGCTGCAGAATGTTAACAGGCCAGAAAGCACAAGGGAGACAAAGCACTTTATCAGTTTCATACCTAAAATAATAAGCAAGTTTAAAACAAACAGTTGGGAGGGATTGAATGGCATGCTCTACTGTCAGCAAAGGCAGAAATGCCCCAGCCAAAGGTTGACAAATGATGGAATGTCTTCTGGCTTCTCACTGGATCTCGTCTGAACTCAGTATGTTTCTGCTGGTGTTTATAAATGGAATAGTATATTTTTCACTTGGTTTTCATAAGAATAAGTTCATAAAGCATTTTTTAGTTTCTTTACTAACTACCCCAACCAAGATGTGAGTGGGAGTAGCCCAAGCTCCCAAAGATATCTTCAGAGGGGCTCCCAACTTGACTTAAGAATGACAATTTCCAAAAGGCCAATTTAAAAGCAATTGGATTTTTCCTGCTTGCCTGCACCATTAGCTGACAACTCACTTCTTCCATCACATCTGCAAACAGTTCTCCTAGACAGTTCTGACATTTCCCACTTAGAAAAGCCACTTTCAGGAAGTTATTAACCCAAATAGAATCTTCCTGGTCAAACTTCAGGTGGGCAGGTGGTTCCCAATAAGGGATAAGAATAGCCAAGTAGGACAAATTGGAAAAAATCAGACCAAAGATGTCAGTTACTGTGAGTGAGACTAGATATCTAGAAATGTCCACAATATAGTCATAATATAACTCCCATTTTTAAAAAGTATAATTCCATGAGAGTAAAGACCATGTACATTTTTGCTAACCTCCACGTACTAGTACAATGCCTAGTCAGAGCAGACAAATATTTGCGGAATGGGTAAATAAATGTAGTGCTCATAGTGTGCCAGGCATTGTGCTGGAACCATTACATATGCTACCTCATTTATATTAACACCATCCCAAAGCCAGAAAGGAGTTAGACAAGGAAACAGAGGACCAGAAAAGAACAATAACTGTTTATGTCACCACCTAGAAAGTGACAAAGCTGGGATGACAATCCCACTCTGCCAAAGCCATGCTTTCTACCATACCCCCTCCAAAACACTGACTCAGCCACTAACCTGGGGAGGTCCTGATATTGACAGTCTTATTGAAATTATCCTTCAGTGCTTCTATCACAGACTTCATTTCTTCATCCACCTCTTCCAAGTTGATTATATCTCCAACCAAGGCAGTATTAAGACTCACTCTGGTTTGGGACTGTCCTTTCCCTTTGGCTGGAAAAAAATCAGTATTAATATTAAATCAGTGTACATGTTAAAAATCTTAATTATGCCCATCAATATTAGGAGATATAGTGGTATTTATAAAGGAAATATTATATAGCCACGAAAAAGAAAGATCTACAAGTACACATAAGAATTTAAATGCATCTCAAATATAATGTTAGGATGAGAAGTTATACACAGTACAGACTCTATAAGTACAAAAGCCCAATACAAGAAAATACAGTGAACAGTACAACAGTGGAAACTAATCCATGCTAAAACACTCTTGACAAGTTTCTGTGATATTCATCCCTAATAGCAAGGAAAACAAAAGAGAACATAAACAACTGAGACTACAACAAACTAAAAATCTTTGCACAGCAAAAGAAACCATAACTAAAGTGAAGAGACACTCTACTAAATGGGAGAAAATGTTTGCACACCATACATCTGACAAGAGATTGATATTAATCCTCTACAAAGAACTCACACAATAACAAAAAGAAAAATAACCCAATCAAAACATGGGCAGACGAACTAAACAGACACTTCTCCAAGAAGATATATAGACTGCAAATAGGCATTATGAAAAATGTTCATCATCACGTATCGTTATTGAAATGCAAATTAAGACCACAATAAGGGTGACAAGAGACATGAAGGAAACTCCAGGAGTTCCAGCAATGTACTACGAGTTGCTCTGAATGGTGATTCATGGTTGTGTTCACTTTATGAAAATTCAGAGCTGTACAGTCAAACTTACACATGTACTTTCTGTAGATATGTTATAACACAGAAAAACTGCTTTATAAAAGTCACAAAAATGCTACCCCTAAAATAAAACTTGATTAAAGAACTGTGCAAGATCTTTATGGAGAAAACCTCATCATATAATTATAAATTTCATGTAGAAAAACGAAAGTCCAAGAGGAAAAAGAAAAGTGTGTGCGTAGCGAGAGGGGAGATTTGTGCCATGCATATCCAAGACTCTTCGACAGTGACCTGGGTAGTAAGGAATTTAGTGCAAGGTGAAGGAAGTACTTGGACAAAATAAAGAGCTCAAGCCATACTTGTAAAGAGACCTGACAACAGCAGCAGAGGCACAAATTAGGAGTTCTCTAGTGATTGAGACACAACTCATCGCCCATATTGAAAAGAAGCTAAAAATTAGATGCGTGCCACACACCACATTCAGAAATAAATTCCCTACATAGTAAAAACCAAAATATAAAAAGTGAAAATCAGAATAAAATACCTTGGGATGAGGAGGGATTTCTTAAATAAGACACAAGAAGCACAAGCGATTAAAAAATGTATGATTACATTAAAACTTATGTTCAACAGGGCCTCCCTGGTGGCGCAGTGGGTTAAGCAACGCACTACGAAGCAAATCGCAGCCACTGAAGCACGAGTTCGATCCCTGCTGCCGGCCAGGGAGGGGACCCACATGGCGCGGCAGACCTCTCCTGCTGTGCCCGCTGCTCCCCTCAGCAGTGTACTTCTGTTGATCTGCCTGTGCTGCTCCCTGCTCTGTCTGTGGTGAATCCTCTCACCCTCCCACACCTCTGGCCTGTACCCCAGTGCTTGTATGCATAGATAAATAAATCTTTAAGAAAAAAAAAAAAACTTATGTTCAACAAAAGATGTCATTAAAATAAAAGGCAAACTAGATAGTTGTTACATACAATCCACAAAAGACTATCATTCCTAACATAGGAAGGATCCAATAAATCTAAAAGATAAAAATCAAACTGACTTCTTAGAAGATTAACAAGGAAGACAATCCCAACCAGCTAGCCGGCCAGCAACGCCACCGCTGCAGCGGCCTGTCTAGGGCGCATGCGCATCAGGAGCTGCAGGCTGGCTGCTCTGCCTTGAACTAGACCTGATTGTGGGCAACACTTACCTATGGACCTGTTTCCTCGTTTACAGAACAATGAGAGCTGTGCTCCACTAAACAATTACAAGAATTTCTTCACTAGATAATTATAATTCCATTAAAGGGTAATTAGAAGGGCCAAATTATTAAATATATGAGTTTAAAAAAAAATACAATGCAACAGACCAAAAGTTATTACTATGATCACTGTTAACAGAATAAAACTCTCCGAAGCACCCATGCTCTTTCAGCGACTTGTTAATTTTCCTACTGATAGAAAAAGGAAGGTTTGCATAAAATCAGAAAAGGAAAGTTAGTGGAAAAATATTCAGCAACATATTTCCAGCATCAACTGGTCTGCTCGAATATTTTCTGTCGCTCATTCCTACATTCAACAGAATTTTTGATATATAGTATGTGTCGGGCCCTGTCAGGTCCTAAATAAGAAAAATATAGATCCTATCCTAACAGAAAGATGTATGACAAATAATAAGCAATCCTAAAATTAATTAATAGGTGCTGCACTATATACACCAAAGGTAAAGCAACAGTGTGCATGAGTGAATGTAACCAGGGACTGATCGGCTCTAAGAGGCCAGGGAAAGGCTTCTCTGAGGAAGAGACATTTAGGCTGAGCCTGGCGGTATATCAAAGTCTCATTCCTGGGTGACACAAACCATTAAGATCATCCATCTAAATCCATGGCTCTAATACCTCCTTGCCCAACAGCCTTCTGGTTTTAATTTTACTTCTAATATAGATCCTTCTATAAGGAGAAAATATGCTAAGCCCTGCCACAAGCATTCTGGTTTGCTTGGTACTTAAACCTCTCATTCGAAATCTAAGAGGCATTTTCTGAGCCACTATGAACCTACAAGGCAGCTTGATAAGGAAAAAACAGACCCCAGGTTCTAATCCCATCTCTGCCACTATGACCCTCGACACTTATCCAGTGACCTGTCTGAGACACCATTTCCTGCTGTGGGCAAGGGAGAAATCCAGAGCATCTCTAAGAGCCCTTCAAGCTGGGACAATTCAAGGACTAACTGGAAGAGGGGGTGAGGAGGTGTGAGGAGGTTGGGCGGGCTTGGTTCTTTACCTTTGGCTTTCTTGGTGGCAAAGTGACGGCTTGGTAGAGCCAGAGAAACCAAGTACTGCCGATAGTCATTTTGTCTTCCAGCTGCTGCCTTCAGTGGAACTTCGGACACAGGTCTGGAGAAGGCCACAAGGGAGTTGCAAATGGCTGGGTGGACCAAGCGGAAGCTCCTTAAGCCCAAGGCCATGCCTGAAGACAAGCCTCGTGAAAATCCACTAAAAAAGACGAAAGGAAATCTCAGAGACCAGGACAACTTGAGAAAATAGTATGTATTGTTTGTCAAGTGACTCCTACAAACTGAGCTACTGACAAGCCATTTAATGTATTTCTTTTTTACAGGATAAAAATACTGAAATTCACAGATTTAACTTGTCCAGTCTGTAGAATTCCAAAATCCCTTGCTTTTTCCCCTGCACCTAATGTCTCTTAGCACACAGGGAATACAGAGTTAAACGAATGTGTATCAGTCTAAACTTTTAAAGATGCTAATTAAACCCCTACATGAGAAAAGGCATGAAATCTTGATAAAGCTATACTATAAAGAGAACAGAGCACTGGAAGAGGACTTTAAGCTAAATAAGAAAACCATTTCAACAGGCATAAAATGACTGGAAAATTCACACGACAGCATTTAATTAAAATTTTCTTTGGTTCCTTATGCACTGATTGCCAATTAGAATGTACTTTACTTTAATGTGAGTCTGAAGCATGGTTTAGGTTTTGAGGTCTTTCTTCCATACTACAGAACTAAAGCTCTGGAAATGCCACCCTCCTCTTGTTAACACAAGTTACACATTATCCTTCTGAGGTCTTTGACCATGGAAAGATGCTAGAGCCCAGTTACCTCTGGGCTACAACACAGTGCTGGTGAATTGACATGTGTAACTGAATAGCTTTTGCTGGGAATCTGGCTATCACTCAACTAAAATCAAGAACAATTAGCATCAAATATCTGGAAGCGCTATCTTTCAAAATCAGTCCCATGCCTCACTAAAAAAAAAAAAAGAAATCCCATCCAAAACTATTGGTGCAGTAAAATAGACTGAATAAGAGCGAGGGCTTTGACGTCGAGGAGACAGAAGTCATGCCAAGGAACACCCAGTTGACTATACATCCCTGAACATCTCTGCACCTTGATTTCCCTAATGGTAAAATGGGATGACTAATGTCTCAAGGTTAGGAGTAATAAATGCAGTATGAAGGCAAAACACTTGGCACACTGGCTACCAGACAGCAGGAGCCCCCGAAAAGGGGCATTTTTTTTTTTTGTCTTTTTAGTCTTTCCTTTCAAAGACTTTCAACCAGGGTGAGATAAAATAAAGAAATTTTGTGTGTCGTTACTGATTACAAAGCAGCATAGAGTCATCAGGTCTGATGTAAATTTCAACTTTGGGCAACTCATTTCACCTTTCTGGGTGTCAACTTTCCTCATCTGCAAAACGAGAAAAATAACCCTGAACCTGGACTAAAATGGGATCACGAATGTATGTAAAACACCTAGCACAGTGTCAGAAATACAGTACCTGCTTCATAGATGGTGCCTATCATTATTGGTTAAAAGGGAAAAAAGCAAAGCAAATGAACATGGAGGCAAATAATTTCTCCTGATGAAATTTTTAATAGCAAGGGGTGCGAGATGTCAGTGACTGGTATGTGAAGTCAGTTAAAAATAAGCAGATTTTCAAAATGAGGAAACATTTTCCTTTTCCTCTTATTATCAATAGCTACTATTATTTAAGGTTAGATCTGGGCTGCTCTGGACTGCCGGTATTATTTCATTTAATCTTCTCAATAATGGCACAAAGTATAATCCCCATGTCACGGACGTAGAAACTGAGGCTCAAAGAGGCTATCATTGTCCAAGGGCATAGAGCAAATAACCCCACCTGATCTCAGCAAAACCATTAAAAAAATCTGGCTTCAAGCGAGGTTTCTATATCTAGGTTTTTGCCTAATAGAGCCAGTGCCTAACCCACACATATCCAAATATGGTTGTATAATGTGTGGTTTTTGATTTGGTGATTTAAAAAAAAAAAATCTTCTGGATCTCAATCTGGCTATTCCATTTAAGACAGGTTTCCTGGTGTTCCTGCTGCAGGTCATAATACCAATCCACAAAGCAACAGGAAATCAAAAAGGGTTAGAAATAAACAACCTTTGACAGAAAACGCAACACCCAAAAGCAGACCCAGTTCACTTGAACCGGAAGACAACTCTATAAATAAACCACATTGGCAAAATGCTTAAGGCGTACATTTAATTGCACAGAAGTCAGGAAACTTCAAAGTGGAAGTTCAATAAAGGCAGTCCCTTGGGCCCTTTACCTTAAAGACATGCACATTAACACTCAGTCCAGCACAAATAAAGACGTTGAGGGAAAAAACCCTTATGGGAGCCCAAGTGTTAGCCAACAAAACTAACCTATACTGAGCAGTGTCAAGGGGACTACCTGAGCTTTTATATGCATTCTTGAACTGGACTCACAATCTCCCCACTTACTAGCTGTGTGACTTGGGAAAGTCCATTTACCTCTCTGAGCTACAGTTTCCACCTCATCTTTGTCATGAATATAAAGAGTCTCCTTTATCACAGATGATACTGAGTCTTTAAAAAGATATTATAAGGTTACTAGGTACAGAAATAATTCTAAGTGCTACTCTGCAAACATCAACATTTGAGTTTCATGACCTTGTAAATACAATTACTATGCCCACTTTACAGAACAGGAAACAGAGGCACAGGTAAATAACTTGCCTTTAATTTTATTTCAGGCAGTCTAGCTCCAGAGTCTGTGCTCTTATCTCCTATACCATTTTGTGTGCATAAAGTATACAATTCCTGGTATCCAATAGGTACACAGAATAAATAGATATCAATATAATGTTTCAACTGTTGAAATATTTTTTAAAACCACTTGAAGTACACATTCTTTTTCCAAAGTTGAAGGTCTCAAAAGTTGTATATTCTATGAAGAAAAGGGAAATTCATTTTAATTTTGGAAGGAATAGATAAGGGACAAAGTCCTGGTTTATCCCAATTCAACTATATATTAGCTTATAATATGTACAGTTTTACAAATGGATGTGCACACACACAGGCCCTTGGTTTGTAAAAAAAAAAGTGTTTAAATGTATTCTGATTCTCTATTACAACTACCATCTACATTTTACAAAAGTAAACTCTCTTGGTTCACCAGATATTCACTTAAAGATAGCATGGCATGTCCTCTAAATTCAGTGCCATAAAAAGTATTTGTGGTATCTGACTTTACACAGAGGCATATCCTAGGATGTTTTTGACTTTAACAGGTGGAGAAAGAGCTTTTGCCTAAGAGCTAGGTCTGGGTTACAACATCCCTATCTCATCACTCCCAGCCAAATCATCTTTGGATTCACAACCACCTTCTATTAAAAAAGCATGTGCGGCAGCTCTACCACTGATTTGTGACGTAAATCATTTCTCCTCCCCACATTTTTTTTCACCCAACTATAAAATGAGGGGTCACACTAAATTTTCATACTTTCCAACTCTAAGGCTTTCCCGGATTCTAGGAAATGCAAATATGAGGTCAAATGGGAAAACAGTATGACCTGGGGAATGAGTCCTGGCTCCAGCACTGCCTAGAGATAGGACCTCAATCTCACCTGTAAAATGTATGTGACAAAACTATTTGCAAGGGTTACCGAGAAGATCGAATGAGATAAGGGCTGCGAATTCACTCTGTGAAAGAGAAAGGGATAATGAAATGACAACTGTTTTGCTGCTGGACGGCACAGATAGTGATTGAAAAATAAGGTCTGGGATGTAAACTCCGTTCCTTGGTAGCCGCGAGACCCTAAGCTTTCGTTTCTTCATCATGGTGGATAAATAATCCCACGCCGGCGCAACGGCTTTGGAAATTAAGTGTTCCGGCCAAGAACTGCGCTTAAAACAGCGCCTACTATTTATTGATTGCAAGCCCCAAGCCCCACCATCCAGATTGCTAGCGGCGATGAGTCCCGCCCCCATCACTGAAGACAAGCTCCGGTGCGACAGGACCCGCCCCCAATCTTAAAGGTCAAGCCGGACTCGAGTGAAGCGCGTCGAGGAACGGTGGTCAGGCCCCCAGAAGCACCCCCCCCGACGTCCCTGCGTTGAGATCTCTGGCACCCGGATCCCGCGCGAGCCTGGAAGCCGGGCCGACGCCACTCACCAGCTACCGCCCAAGGTACTAGGGAAAGACTCGTGCGACAGCGACGGCGCGACGTCGTGACGTCACGGGGTGGCGCGGCGGCGCGGGCGTAGTGCGTCACGGCGGCCTGGCTGCGGGCGGCGTAGAGGCGGACGTGTCTGGAAGGCCGTGGGGCCGCGGAGTCGGACCTGCTTTGGGGGCATGAGCCGAGGGGACGACGCCGGAGTCACGAGGTGAGTCCAGCCGCGAAGCTCTTGCACCTCAGCGCCGGCCCCGCGAGGGACAGCGGGCCAGGCCGCCCTAGCAAGACAGCTTCCCAGGCCCCGCCCCGGATTGTCCTCCCGCTGGCCCGGAAATAACAATCCGGGGAGTGATCCTTCGCGGCTGGGAATTCTCGGCCAGGAGTCGGGAAGCTGGGGTTCCAGGCCTGACCGGCCGTTACCGTTCGCTTTTAGGCACAATTGCCTTTGCTTGTCTGGACTTCAGTTTCCCAAATGACGGTTCCTGGCTTCCAGGGTTGTTGCGGTTCAGCCGAGAGGATAGATGTAAAAGCGATTTTGCAAACTGATATTCTGCGGGGTTATCACCGTTGTAGACCCGAAGGACTGTGATGGTTGCATGCCTTTTTGATCTCTTACAACACTTTGCTCTTCCTCAAAAAGCCCTGTGCTGAGGTTTTCCAAGTATTGTCTGATTTAAGCCGCCTAACGACTCGAGGACGAGGTGGGGGTGGGAGGGAGGGTCAGGATAATTGTGCCCATTCTGGAAAGGAAGAGACTGGGCCCGAGTGGAGAAGTGGCTCTTCATTTATCCATTCTGTAAATATTGAATACCAGGCTTGAGCTAGGCAGAGTACTGAGTGTTCAAGATGCACAAAGCCTTGCCGTCTAGGAGTTTACATTCTAGGAGACAAGATAGAAGAGTAAATGACACACTGGATTAGCATAATATGGAAAGAAAAAAATGGCTGTTATAATAACCAACCAGGTGCTGCTCTCTTAGAGAAAACATTTAGGGGGAGATTGTGACTTACTAAATTCACGCAGTAACTAGGTGCAAAAGTCAGGGTTTGAAGCCAAACCTTCTGACCCTATAATCTACACTCTTCCCACAAAAATGATCCCTTCCTGTAATATTGGTTTTATTGTTGTTTTTGAACAAGAGAAAATCAGAAGACTCTATCATTCAAGTCTCATCTCAGCTATCTCCTTTAGAGACCATCTCTCCAGTCATTCTAAAGTAGTTCAATCAAGTCCCCAAATCACCTTGCTTAATGGTGTTCACAGCACTTATCAGTAATTACATATTGCTTATTTCTTTGCTTTTGTGTGTCCTCTCTTGGAAATACATAAATATCTTTAGGGCAGCAGCTTTTAGTTGTTCACTCATCTGTCTCCAGTGCTTAGAATATAGAATTAAATTTTTAAAAAATTTTTGAATGATCTGTAGAAAAGAAGGAGGAAAGCAAGGAGAAGACAAAAATGTTCCTACTCCCTTGTTTCTACTCTTTTCTCTCTTGAGGTAAGAGTTAGGGCTTACTCATTTCTTTATTTTTAGTACAGAGCCCAGGATTTAGCAGTTAGTAGTTAATTTGTCACACATTGCTCAGCAGGTTGACTACGTGAGTGGGATTAATACCCATATTGGAGGTAGATGCATACTAGGCTTTATAGGCTGTGCTGAGATGAATAAGAGGTAAAGGCAGTGTTCAATAGTGTCAGCTGTGGTTATTACCACACAGTTCCTGCAGCACTGACCTCTGAGGTATTTTTGGTTACAGAGGACACATGTTTTCTCTAGCAGGAAGTTCTGAAGGCACAACCTGCCATCTTCTGAGCTTTTTGGCCTTTTTCTTTCTCTACCAATTATACATTTATTAAGGCTTTATTTTACTTCTGTCATCTTGCTTTTGGTTCTTTTCAACAACCACAGATTGATAAGGTTTATTATGTATGGAAGATGTATGAATGGCAGATTTTGAGAAAACAGAAGCTTAGAGAGAAGTAACTTCCAGTAGAAATCCCAAAATAAGAAACCTGGTCTTGTGACTGCATAGTTTTTGTTCTTTCCATTACTATTTCCATTATAACCCTCATCTTTCTTTTTGAACTGTGAGGTGAGTCATTTCAGGATCTAAGACTAGTAAAAATTGAAGCTAACACTAATTGGAAACTTCTTAGGTACCCATGCATTGTCCTTAATGCATTAGATGTATTAAATCAATGAATCTGTACAACTCTAAAAGGTGTTATCCCCATTTTACAGATGAGAAATAGTTAAGAATGGTTAAGTAACTTGCCTAAGATTACATTGATGGTAAGGAAATTAGTTTCTTCTTCTTAGTCTCTCCCAAAATATTAAACATAATAATAGTTAATATTTATTGATTACTGTTGTCAGATGCCATGTGTAATGCTTTCTCATCCATTATCTTTGATCTTCACAACAGTCCTATAGAACAGGAGCCATCATCTCCATTTTTATCTGAGGAAACATACCTAGAAAGTTAAGATAACTCACCAAGTCACAAACCCAATTCTGACTCCAAAGTCTATGATCTTAAATTTCTTTCATAAAAAAAATTTTTTTCTTTCATTACCCTCTTCCATGAGAAACAGTTCTATGCTGTTCTTTACCCATCCCTTCACTGCCATTTAGTCTCCAGTAGTTTCCACAACTTATTTTGGGTGACAGTTGAACATATCATGTAGTAATAGAAACTTTGGACTCCTGCCCAGTTAGCTTCTGGCTTCAGAAGAGGAAAGCTAGTTTCTACACACAGAACCACACCCCTTTCACCTTAAATGGAAACTTTTGGGTTCTGGCTGCCAGAGAAGCTGTCCCAAGGGGACTCGTGCTAGAGCCCTGGTTGTGGAATTACTGAAGCCTTTGAAGGACTGCCCAGAGCATGCCCTCCTTACATAAATGTTTGTTGAATCAAATTTGAAGTTTCACATTCACACAGTGCTGCTCCTCTTCTGCCTGTATATTCATATTTTCTTTAGTATTTCATAGAGATTGATGGAAGCAGAAACCAAAACTCTTCCCCTGGAGAACGCGTCCATCCTTTCAGAGGGTTCCCTACAGGAAGGGCACCGGTTATGGATTGGCAATCTGGACCCCAAAATCACCGAGTAAGTCTCTGTCGTCTTAATTCATTATCTACAAAATTGGGATGTTTGTGGTGATGGTATTCAAAGAATTTGAAGGGGTGTAGGGTATGTTTGAGCCCTTTTATTATGTTTTAATTATCTTTGGAGGAGATGTGATGATATTAGCCTGTTACTGCTTTTCTTACATGTGGATTCCTCTACTGCTAGCTTGCAGACTTAAGGGTCCTTTAAACCATACACATTTTTCCTTCCTGTTTGCCAAAGATGTTCTGTGTGATACTTGCAACTATTTGATTCCTTGTGTTCCGTGAGTTTAGGAAATTATTTTCACAATCTAGCTTGAGCTTCTCTTGTTCCTCAAAATGAAGGAACAAGCAGAAGTCTTAGTACCTTTGCAGACAGAGTGCTGCTACTTGACTATAATTCATATCAGTCAGGACCTTAGAAGGTCATAGCTAGAAGCAGTCATAGATATCATCCTGGTCCCTTTGATTTTCATTTATTCGCTAAATGATCTGAGTGCCTGCCGTGTGCCAAATGCCATACTTTAAGTCTGAGGAATCTTTTTCTATAATTTATATATATATAGTTAACATCAATTGTGGTCCTCATTTCCCACCACCATTTCACCAGTGCACCATCACCTCACAGTCCCTTGTGCTCTTTCTGCCCTCATCCCATTCCCTCCCCCGCCCTCCCCCACACAAAGTGTTTCTGATTTGTCCTTGTCTTTTTGTTGTGTTGTATTTTTGTTTCTATTTTTTTCATTGTTATTCTTTCCCTTGGTCCCTCATTTGGTTCCCTTACGATCCTCTTAGGAGTGAAATCATCCATTATTTTTTCTTTTGCCTTCTGTAAGTCTGAGGAATCTTAAAGTAATTGAAACCTATAAATAAAATCTCAGAGCTGGATTAAGGTGGCGAAGACTACATCTAGAAGCTTCTGGCAACTGCCACTCTTTCTTTGGCAACCACAGGGCTCTGTGCAGCATACTTGAAAACTTCTGATGCGATCAGCTCTCTTATCCTACAGTAGAAACTGAGATCTAAGAGACAGAAGCACCTTGCCCACGGTCACAAAACTATCAGTAGTTGCTCTGACTCCCCTCTCTCCACCGTAGCCATTACGGTGCAAAGAAAGGAATTTCTTTGCACAGGGAATTGAGAAGTTTTTCCTCCCCTTACAGTGGTGGTAGAAAAAGGTGACTGGATGGTTAAGATTGAGTGAATTGAGCTGGATCGGGGGCGGAGTGGTGGTGGTGGAGGGATCAGTGCTTAAAGCAGTCATGGAACAGATCAACAGTCCTAGCAATTACATTCTTTGGAACAGGATTAAAAGGCAAAGGGAGAGGGGACAGGTAACCTGTTTAAGTCTGGAATGAGAGGAGATATATGTAAAGGTTGGAGAGAGGAGAAGGGATGTAAATTAAGGGAACAAGATTGTGGTGGAGAGTTTAGTTCCTTTGGCCTGCTCAAGCTCAAACTACGGTTGGGTCCCTCTAGAATTTGCAGTGGTATTTAAGAAATGTGGTGTCCACCCCCATGCCCAATTCCCCAGGTCGTGTTATCTTGATGACAGGCCCTGGAATATAGACTGTGCATTTAGTTTGGTTCTCTTCGTGATTCGTGACTTTGATGAATGCGCGATTCTGCCCAACCTCTCAATTAATGTCCACTGATCAGAAAAACTACCTCCATTGTCTAAAATCCAAGCTATGAGAGGACGCTTCCAATAGTAGTTTCCATCCCCACCTCTGCTTATCTTAATGGAAATCTGGAGGGTGGAACCCGTTGTTTTGGCTCTAGTTCCCTATGATGAGACTCTTTTCTAATTGTGTCCCACTTCTTGACAAGAGAGTTCAGATAGACACCTTCCACCTCAGTTTAAGTCATAAGTAGGAGTATGTGAATGTTTTCTTAAGCTAGAGTATTAGGAGGAACCCTGAATCAACTTCCCCACTGATATCCCTGTTCTCTTTGCATTGTGCCAGAGGTGGACCACAGCCATGGGGCAAGCTGCAGACTGGGGCCTTGATGGCCTCCCTGTGGCTTCCTATGTTAGTCTCACCAGAGGTCATTTTCAGTTTTTCTCCTATGGAGTCCTTATCTTAAAACTTTTTTTCTTTTTTAAACAAAATTGCTTAAATAGTAACAAGTTTCTTACAACTATCAGTCACAATTTAAGTCAGCATGAGACTTACTTGTAGCAAAGCAACCTGACACTTTAGTAGGCTACTGCTTATTTTGTGAAAATAAGTATTTTCCTTTCAGTTTTTTTTTTTAATTTCTGGATCCTGTTCCTCTCTGTTAGGTTAACTATGGGCCTAGGTTAATTACTGAGATAGAGTAATGGCTAAGCATTGAAGGATTTTATGATATAACTTATGTAAACATTTAGTAGCTGACTTGAAGTCCAATCTCGGGGATATTATTTGAACCCAGATCTCTAAACGTCTAACGACTTGATAGAAGTTTGCCAGCCAGCCTCCAGTTTTCATGATTAAACTAACGCCCACCCACACATTGCTGCCAGTTCCTGCTGCTTCACCCTGTCATGTACCTACTCATTACCCCCCTATTCCTAATCTCTTTTGCAAGCTGATTTGAATGCCCTTCCTAATTTGAATGTTCTCGTCTCTGGCTAGAAGACAAATGTGGTATCTACTGTCATGGGCAGCTACTGGAATATGTAAAATAGTGTCAATTTTAAAAAAATTATTTCATAATTTAATCATCTTGTGCATGTATACCTAGTTTTGATACTGAAGTTAAGGTGGAATTGTTCCTCAGTCTCCTCTCAACAGAATATGCCTTGCTGACAACTATCTGACGTTTTACTCCTTGCTTATTTGTATTCACTTTGTAATTGCAATAGTAACCATTTTGTAACTATGCAGTGTCTGACTATCTGGATGACTGAGTAGGTCTTAGAGACTTGGGTTTGGGGGATGGTAACATACTCTAATTTGTGTTGATAGCAGATTGCAAACATATGTTCATTCTATTAAATTCTGGGACCTTTCAACTACATTATACCTCATATTTCTTACCTATAAAGTGATGATGTTCAATTAAATCATGTTTCTTCTAGCTCTAAAATTGTATTAGTTCATGTCATTTAAGCCTTGTGAAGTGAGTAGAACAAATAATATTTTACCTAAAACTTTTTTTTAGGAAGAGTCAGTTTACTTTAGTTAGTGGTAGGACTATTTCCTACCACTGATTTATTGTTGTTTGCACAAATATTCTAATTGGTCACATAGTTGAACAGTCATATAACCTAAAGCATCCTTTTTGAAGTGGCTTTTTTTTTAAATGTCTGTCTAATTTTATTTATTGCATAGAAGAATTGTAAAATGGGCCGGAGGTACAGCAGGTGAGAGGATTCACCAGAGACAGAGTGGGGAGCAAAACAGGTGGATTCACTGAAATACACTGCCAAGGGGAGCGGCGGGTGAGACAGGAGAGGTCTGTTGCGCTGTATGTGGGTCAGCTCCCTGGCCGGGAATAATGCTTAACCCCTAGAGGCCACCACCAAAGAGGCCCTTTTCAAAGTTTTTATATGTAGGGACATTTTTTTTTTTAATTGTTGTGGGGTCCAGTCTAACTATATGGGTAGAAACACTTCTAAATATCCTTCCTGATGCCTTCAACAGAGAAAGCAAAAGTTAATATCACTAGACATTAACTGTTTTACACGGTGATTACCAAAAAAGAGTAATACTGACTTTCTTCTTCAAATATTAAACCTGCTGTGTAGAAAAACAAATTAGTAAATTTGCATTCTGCATAAGGAGAAATATGAGAAGGAACAAAGCCAGTACAAATTCTAAAAGAAGGAGTAATCTAAATGAAGGGCAAATCATAAAGGTAAAAAGGTGGAAATTATAAAGATTATATGTTATATGTCAGCAGAAACTCAAAAATACTTTTTTGAGTAAAAGATATTTTAGTACTATATGACACTAAAGGTGATAACTGAATAGATAGAGTTCCATTAGATTAAGGTCTGTCTTTAAATCTATTCAGAAACACTTGAATTTCATGTAGAAAAGTTTATTGTGGGTGTTTGGCAGGAAATTCACTTTATAAAAGTAATGTTTTATTATGGAAATCAGACATCAGTTTATACAGGGTGATATATAGGGGCAAAGACTAAAGATGAGGAGTAGCTAGGAGAGACTGCCATCAACATGACCTGCCATTAATACCACCTAGATAGAGACAGTGAACTTGAAGACCTGTGGGTGAGTCTGAGACAAAGAAGGTGGATCCTAATGTTTCTTGCCTAAGAAATATAAAAAAAATCATGTCCAAACTGACAATGGGGTAAAAGAGACAGTTTGGTTGAGCCAGAGAAGGGCGGGTGGAGGGGGACACAACACAGGGTGTCAGTTTTGCGCTTCATTCAATAAACTGAAAAGTAGTGGAAAGCCGTCCAGGTGGAAATGTCCTTCTGATGTGGATTTCTTGGTACACTATATTACAGGGAAGTATAGATGCATGAGCCTAGCGCTAAGGGTACCCATTTCTTGCTTAGTCCATTTCTTATTTTTCCTTCATTGCCTGTGCTTCTTTCTTTTCATGCCGTGGTTTCCATGAAGTAACTTCTCCTATTTGCTTTCTTAAATTTGAATCACAGTGTGATAACAAAGAGCACATAGACCCTAAAGGCCTATGGTATTAATTTCTGTAAGTTTATAAAAAGAATTTTCTCTAAAACAGTGTAATGAAAATAATCTTAAATGTCATTTCATTGGCTTCCCATTGCCTGCAGCAGCAAATTAAAATTCCCTTACTAAGCAAACATCCTTCACAATCTGCCCCCTACTGCCTTTCAGCCTCTTGTGCCCACACCCACTCTCTTTCAGTGGATCAGACTTTCTCACCTTTATGTCTTTGCACATGGTATTCACTCACACCGAGGTGCCTCTGCTCAGATACACCCTTTCAAGAAGCTTTTCTTAACCACCACCTTCCCTGCACAATTGGTCTTCTTCATCTGTGCTCTTATTCATGCCTCTCTGTGCAAGTGTCACACTGTTTTGTAATTATATGATTACAGGTCTCTACTCTCTAACCAAAATGTTATGTCCATGAAGGCAGGAACCTAGTTGGATAGCCAACCGCTCGATACAGTTCCTGCCACATAGTAGGGGTATATTTTAACACTTATATAGATTAGTAACTTCTGTGCCATTAGATAGGAAGGCCATTTTAAAGACCCATTTCAGAAGCACTGATTAAGTTGCAGAAATATGTGCAAAACTGGTATACTAATTCTCTAGCTCCTGGGGGCTGCAAAGCCCACATTTCATTGAGTGAAGCAAGGCTCTGATGAGTAGTGAGTTCTCCTATACTTCAGCAACAGATGAAAGTGTTTGCAGATGTGAAAGCGAGATTCTCCAGGCTTTTTTCACTATCAGAGCTTGCAGTCCCCATCTCCAGGAAGCAAAATAGTAAACATTTCATTCCTTTTGTTTCGGTGTTCCGATAATTTCAAGAAATTATCAAACAAGAAAAGAAATGCCAGAGAAGTTGAAAGACACAGACCTAAGCAGATGTTCTTGGAATCTTAAGGTCGCACTTCTGGGCAGAACACATTTGTTAGCTTTTCAAAGAAGAATCTGTTGGCTTTTTTTCCCTGAGTAAATTAAAATTCATTTCCTAGGAAATGCCGATCGCCTTACCTTCCTGCTATTAAGCAGAATGGAGCTAATGAAAAGATGGCCAGCCCACAGTAGCCCTAGATCATTTTGGGTTTTTTGAAAAAATGGGTTTGACCCACCATTCATGGCAGCGGGTGCTGCACTGTTGAGGTTTGAATGGGCATAGGAAGTGGGAGCTGCAGCTGTGAATTAAAGACTCTAGGGAACACTCTCCAGCCCATCTGTCAGTGCATTTAAGAGACTCACCCTAGTTGTAAGCCTGTTCAGAAAATCAAGTGACATCAGAAGTTTACACTCCAAGTTCTCCCTTTCCCCTGAAGGTCAGCCCTTATATTCTCACTGGCAATTACCGTCCCCTGATGAGGGAGTTGAGAATTTTGAAATGGGTCTAAAGACCAGATTAATAGCACAACATGCTGTAGGGCCCTTACCTCCTGCCCCAGACCAAGACCTGTGTTATGTCTTCCTTGCTCTGCCGACTCAGGCACATGATCCAGACAATGGACTTGCTTGTTAATATACATTTGTATGAAATTTAGTATAGCTTATGATCCATCTTATATCTTCTGCCTCCCAAAGGAGATTCTTACTCAAGAATAAAATCTTGATGAGTTTCTTCTAGAAAACAATGTGAATATAAATGTGGCTGTAATGACAGCTTTACTGACTCCCTGTGGGGTAGAATTCCCAGTAATAACAGATTTAGCATGTGGGCTGATACCTTTTTAGTATCACAGGGACAGCATTGTTTAGAGAAAGCCTTGACTCCATTTGAATAGTGTGGAGGATGCCAGGAGGAAGGCCAAAGGAAAAGGAAACGGGAGAACTGTTGGTTTGTCTCACCCTTACATCAGATGACAGGAAGTCAGGATTGAGATTGGCCACAGCAACCTGTTAAGGCCACATCTGTTTGAATAACTTTAAAGCTCTATAGAAACCAAATAACTTTTAGAGTAAGGACTCTTAAGAGGACAAGGGTAGAGTGGCAGGCAAGAGCTGGGGATGAGCGTCCTGCCAGGAACAAATTTCTTCCTTGGCTTTCTGTATTCTTTATTCGATCAGACTCCAGAATACAAACTGTTGAGGCAACTGAGGATGGTTGACTATCTGTGGCGCATGGTTTCCATGACTGGCCAGGTCCGCCGCCCTGTGTGAGACCAGCCGCAGTCTGCTGTGGTTCCACATTGTCGTCACGTTCAGTCACATCCAGACTGAAACTCGCAAGCCTTTGTGGACGTGCCACTAACTGTGGTTCAGTTTGGGGCAGTTTCTCTCAAGTGCAGTCTGGGGCTAACAAGTGACTGAAATCTAATAGGGCAGTTTTCCAGCATTGTTGCTTTGTTTGTGTGGGTATATATGCATTTGTTACTTTGTTTTTGAGAAAGGATAGGCTTTGACTTTCGGGGTGTGGGTGTGTATTTCTGATGGAGTTACAGTTACTCACAAGTACTATGTCATTGCCAAGAAATTAAAAATAAATAAATCGACACTATTTTTGAGCTTTTTTCCAAAAGAAAAACAAATGATGCCTGTGGGCCAGACAGCTGTTTGTTAGGTGTGGTTTTTTGTTTGGTATTTTTGTGCTGGACAGACACATAGCCATGACAATTCTAGTTCCCATTCCAAAGAGGCAAACAACTCTGTTTGCCAAATAAACTAGCATAGCAGTTTGAAGGAAGGGGCATGAGATTCTATCCCTGGGGTAAAGTATCTCCTGCTTTTATCTCACACTTCAGCTGAGTGGCCCACAAACTTCCCAGCGCATATTCACGGGCTGTTCTTTCTCTGCAGATACCACCTCCTCAAGCTCCTCCAGAAGTTCGGCACAGTAAAGCAATTTGACTTCCTCTTTCACAAGTCAGGTGCTTTGGAGGGACAGCCTCGAGGGTACTGTTTCGTTAACTTTGAAACTAAGCAGGTAATTGGACTTTCCCCGCCACCCTCCCCACTATTTAGCACTCACTCGCGTCACTGTTTGTGCATCTCTCCAGGTGACTGGAATGGAAGTTTCTTGTGGACAGGAGCCATGTCTTACTGTGTCTCCATGCCCTGCCCCTGTATCTGAAAGGGCATCTTCAGGAGCAGTTGAACTTGTGAGCAGCTTTCGAAACCTGCTCCTCTGGGCTTATTGTCTAAGGCAGCTGACCTGCTTTTCTGACCAAATGCTCGGGATACTCACATTAAGCACAAGGCCATCCTCCTCCCTGCTTTTTGTTTTTCCCATTAGTGCCTGGCCAACAAAGCTGCCTTTTCTTCAGTAGTTCTGCCCCATGGTTCAGAAGCCCTTCTTCTCTGTGGTGAACCACCCACCCACAAACCCTTTTTGATATTTTTTAAAATGTACCCTTCTCAGTGTCACAGAACAAACGCATACAGATCTGAATATATAGAGAGCTAGAGGACATTCAGCTTCAACCTCAGTATATACATGTATTATCTCATATTAAAATTTAGCCCTTATAATAGACATGCATTGATCAGTTGAATTTGAATGATATAGGGATACTGCTTGGTACTCTCTGTAACTTTATTCATCATTTGTAAAAGCATTGCCTTGAGTATTAGTAATTGTATTTGGATTTTTTTATGAAAGAAATACATGCTTATTGATTAAAATATAGATAAGTATGTCACTTAGTTGATATAATCACTGTTAATATTTAGATATATATTTTTCTAATCTCTGCACATTTCCACACACATAAACACATGCACAATTTATAATACACAAACAGAATTATGTTATCATGTTTACCACTCAACGTATAATACAATTCTTCTGTCATTTCTTGTTCGTTGGGGGAATGCTGTGTCATTGTGACCTAACCCGTGTAGCTGTGTATGACTGTATATGTATGCGTATGTGTATAAAAGTTCATTGATGTATACAGCTTTAATATTTATGCATTTTATTATGTATAACTTGCATCTCAATTTAAAAACGAATCAACATAATTTTTGATGCCTGCATAAGATTTCATTATATGAATTTGTACTGTTATTTGACTAATCCCCAGCTGTTAGCTTATTTATCCTCATTGACTTAGAAGCACACACACTAGTGAATCATTATAACTCTATGTCCAGACTTACTGCATTCATGGAAATGGAGGACATCAGCAAAAGCCATGTGTGTTTTCTCTTCATACAACTACCAGAGAGCCTTTAAGAAATGTGTCAGTAGAGTCTGAGACTGTTTGGGAACGTCTTTGTCCTTCCCACTGCTAGGATTTTTATTTCCTCCAACTTTTACAGATGTGGTAGGTGATAAGTTGCACATTATTATTCTAATTATTCAAAAATTTCAGAGGGAACTGAAAGAATTCCCCTTTAGGTTAGCATTTTAAAAACTCTTTCTCTTCCTTAATGAGCGTGTATGATGAGGATTCTAAAACCAGTGGTCATGTTGGGGCTCGGTGTTGGTTCAGAGACACTGGACTAGCCACCACAAAGCCTGACTTCTACCTCTGACCCTTTTATTAACTTTGTGTGGGTCTCTTTACCTCATTTGGCTTCGGTTTTTATTTGAGACAGGGATTAAAAATACATCCTCTTTACCTTACAGGAAATTGAGAGAATAGATACGGCACATGTGAAAACACTAATGTCATATCATAGTATTATTGAATATATAGCCTTTGAAATAACACACAAAGATAGAAAATTATTTTTAAAACATTTTGCCCTGCTCCTCCCTGGTGGCGCAGTGGGTTAAGCAATGCACTATGAAGCAAACTGCAGCCACTGCAGCACGAGTTCGATCCCTGCCACTGGTACAGCAGACCTCTCCTACCTCGCCTGCTGCTCCCCTCAGCAGTGTGTTTCAGTCAGTCTGCCTGTTCTGCTCCCCACTCTGTCTCTGGTGAATTCTCTCACCTCCCTGGATTCTGGCCTGTACCCCAGCTCTTGTATGCATAACTAAATCTTTTTTTTTAAAAAAAAATTTGCTCTGTTGGCATCTGATTCCTGCTGACACTACAGAATTTATAGAGCATACCCCGTAAGTGCTAATTCATCCAGTGAAACGTAGAAGGATAAAATCTACCCCTCACTTTGTGTGCAGTAGTGAGGCAGGGATGCCAGTGGCTTCACCAGTGTCAGACACATAGTGGGCACTCACTAAAAAATGTGTTGAATGTCATGATGGCAAGCGCCAAAGGAATAAGAGATTTCCATGAAACCAGACTGGACTGCTGCTGGGGTTACAGTGCAGTCTCACATGGACACTCCTTGTTCCTCTTCCTGTTCCTTAAGGGCTTCTTCACCCCCAGCCAACATGGGCTCCACTTGGCTGGCTGCCTCATGGATACAAATGGAGCAGAGAAGGTTTGGCAGGATGGAAAAGTACAGCCAGGTTTCCTGGGAAGGTCCTAGAGTGACTGTTATCCAGCTTCAGGAATTCCTTTCAACCCTGTTGCTCCTGTGTCTGATGGGGAAAGGGTCAGGGAATTTTCGGCCCTGGAAGCCAGGTGCACAGATTGGCTCACACACATACCTTGCTCACAGTCTCTTTGACTCACTCCTGCTTTTTCCGGTCTAGTTTCCTTCACTCCCATATCCTTTGAAGCCACTACTGTTTCTTACTTTGACTCCAGGGAGTATAAGCCCTAGTCCAGGATATAGTTCTAGGGTCCCTGAGAGGAATACAATTTCTCGACATAGGAAGTGCTACCCTAATAACTGTGTGTACAAAGGTTATCACCTAAGCAAAACAGTACCTTTAGCTAACTGAGTGAGTGCTTACCATGTGCTCTGTGCTTTACATGTGCTCTCTGAATCCTCACATTTACCAGTGAGGCACAAGTTATAGTGTCTACATTTTACAGGTGAAAAAGCTGCTATTTGGAGAGACCAGTCTCCCTCATAGTTCACTGCCAGTCAGTGTATGAATTTTTATTTGCCTGAAAAACTCTTATCCTTCTTGTTACTCACCGTTTCTTACTGTAAACCCTTTTAGCCAGTTGTTACCCAAAAGCTGTTTGAAAATTCAACCCTGAAAAGCAGTGAGGACCCAGGAGAATATGTGTGACTAGGTAAGCATTTGATTATTTCACTGACATTAGCCTCTTTCCTGGACAGGAAGCTGAACAAGCTATCCAGTGTCTCAATGGCAAGCTGGCTCTGTCAAAGAAGCTTGTGGTGCGGTGGGCACACGCTCAAGTCAAGGTGAGTCTGAGGGGCTAGCAAGGCAACGTCACGCTCATGCTGAATGAGTCTCCTGAGAGACAGTTGTCCACTTCCCCGTTTGCAGCTCAGCCTCTTCACATCTGGAACAGCCAGGCTTAGGTCTCCTACTTGTATTTACCATGTGTGTTACCAGATTTTTCTTTTGAGAAACATCTCAGGAGGGATTAAGTTCCTCGGTTGTTTGTCTCCACATACCCACAGATTCTGTTTTTGATTGATTTTTCCATGTGGCTGATGTGTATACGCAGACCGCTCTCTCTCTCTCTCTCTTTTTTTTTTTTGGTGTGGGGGTTGTTCTTTGGAGGAAAAAATGTATTTATTTTTAAAATTAGTTGCTTTAGGCATTATTAGACTCTTCCAGGCCTCTCAATTCTGTGGAGGGTTTGAATATGTTTATTCTAAATGCTTGGAAAACGGGTAATTTGTGTGAGTGCTTAAAGCAATGGCGTCTCCTTACTCCAGAGATTTTGAGAGTTATTTGTGGAACCTGCAGTGCCTGTATTGTCTCCAGTGCCTGAGAAGTGGCAAACTGCCTTGTTCATCTTGTAGTTGGTCTCTTGGGAGAATGCACTGGAAAAACTATGACCATTAAAATTAAATGAATGACGTTCTATTATACCCAGCACAGAGGTGGTGATGTGTGTGGACTGGCGCAAACCCAGGCGTTGATTCTCTTCCTTCCGTGGTGGGGTTTTGACATACTTAGCCGTGAAAAGATTTGTGACAGTTAAAATTGGAGCTTCGATAGTAATAAGAACTTGGTTTTCGCTCAGAAACTCTGCCCAGCACACTTCTCAGTAAAGACTCACAGAACTCAAACATGGACATTCAGCATCCAAACTGAAACAGACACTTTGACTCCTTCTGAGTGTTGCAGGTAATCACAGAGCCTTCTCAATTTCTAGGACACATTGCCTTAAAAATAGAAACAACAAGGAGAATTACTAAATGTGTTTTTACTCAAAAGAAAATCAAATCTCATTTGCAGTACTGGCTGTCATGTTCTTGTTCTGTGTCTCACTGAAGAGACTTGCAGGAGAAATCCTCTTCCTTCCTGTCTCTCATATGAGAGCTGCTCTGCCTTGCCATTCTCTTCTACAACCAGTGTCTTCTGACTTCGTGTTACATTTTCTTTTTACGGGAAGTATATAATTATCTGACGTCAAATTAAACAGTTCCTTTGTGGTAAAATGTTGTCAGTATCAGTAGCTTAACACTCTCCACTCAGGCCTGTCAAGAATTGATTGTTATGCTTGGTATCTTGTAAAAATCTAGTAAAACTTTTAAGTGTTTTGGATAAAGCAAAATAAACGTTGTTAAGAGGTATGATAGTGAAAATAAGCATGTAAGAGGGCAGTCCTGCTGGGTATTTGTATATTCTGTGAATTTGGAAGTTCAAATTACTTTACAGATTAAGGAAGACTAATGATTAAGTGGGAAGCTTCTTCTGAACTTCTTTTTCTAAATGTAAAGGCCAAAACTGTGGAGTTTTGCATTAATCCCCAATGTAAAGCAGTCCTAAAATGTCTGTAAATACGCTCACAGTAGATTGTGGGGTTGGAGTTTCTGAATCCAGCAGTGTAGGAAGGTGCTGGTTTTCGCTCAGGTGAAGTGATTTCCCTTTTCCATATTTTCAGAGATATGATCATAACAAGAATGATAAGATCCTTCCAATCAGTCTCGAGCCATCCTCAAGCACTGAGCCCGCTCAGTCCAATCTAAGGTAAGATGGTGTCCTGGAGATAGACCATTATTCAAGGAATTGTACCATTTCTTCCAAAACTTCATTCCTAAAACTTTTCTAAACCTTCACTCTTCCTTTAAAATATAATCTACTAAATAATCAAATCTACTAGCTTTGACATGTTGAAAGAAAGGTGTTCAGGTAATCCCCAGAATGTATACATTTGCTGCCCTGCTCTCAAGATCATACACTAAAATGCAGAATTGTCCACTCAAAAAAGGCTGGATGTACCATTGTACCTACCACCCAGCAGCCATTGTGCTGAGCACTGGACTACAAAGGTAAGTCATACACAGTCCTTACCCTGACAACAAGCATTTGGGTTTGTCATTACACACTAATTCCTCTCCTAATCTGAATTTCTTAATGTAGAAATTCAGTTTGCAACACTTCATTCTGTGTACGATTTCAGCAACTATAACAGTTTGGTTCTAATATATACAAATGGTTAGTTAATTCTTTGGAGTTAATTCAAAACAGAAGGAACTATATTTGAGCAAAAGTAGAGGGTTTTTGAGTTTTAGTTGTTTTGTTTTGTATTGCCTAGGGAGAAAATTTAACAATAGCCAGGATTTTTTGAGCTTAGTATGAAGTAGGCACTGTGATAAATACTCCACATGCTCCTTGTCATTTAATAATCATAAAAGTACTGGTAAAAATACTGTTAGCACTCAGTTTATATATGAGGAAACGGAAAGTTAAGATAGGTAAAATTTCTTGGCCAAGATTACACAGGTAGCAAAGACCAGATTCCAGATTCAAAGCCAGGACTACTGCACATCGGTCTTTTAGTTACTGCTTCAGAATGGGCGAGCTAGACTATAAATGCAGGAGTACAGTTCTACAGCCTGTTCCAGGGCAGGAAAGAAATCAGCTCTCAGCCATAAACTCGGGACACCTGAACCTGTTTGATGGTGGGACAGGCAGAAAAAGAAAAAAACCCCCTTGTGTATTACTGGACCAACAAAACAGAGCAGCTCATTACAAGCATCTCATTAAATTGCAAGCAGCTATAATCCTGACAATTTTTTAGGAGTGACAAAACTGGTGAATTAAATTTTATTTTATAGTTCATTAAATTTAATGCCATTGGGCCCTCCCCTTGTGGCGCAGTGGGTTAAGCAACGCACTATGAAGCAAAACGCAGCCACTGCAGCACGAGTTCGATCCCTGCCACCGGCAAGAGAGGTGACCCACGGCGTGGCCGTGCCCGCTGCTCCCCTCAGCAGTGTGTTTCAGTCAGTCTGCCTGTTTTGCTTCCCATTCTGTCTCGTGGATCCTCGCACTTCTGGCCTGTACCCCAGTTCTTATATGAATTAAAAAAAAATTTAATGCCATTGATAGTTCTTAGCTTTGTGCTATTTTATTGCTTTGTAGTCTGGATTTTTTTCTAAAAATTATGACTTCTGTAGGTTCACTGGGAACTTAAGCCCACTATGCTGTTTCCCCCATAACAGGAACCTTTTTGATCCCAGGTTGGTTTCCATAAGTCAGACTTCACTTACATTGTTTCTGCTCCTTGCAATAATCTTGTAGGGGTTGTCTTCCACAAAGGGCGATGCTTTTGTGCTTGGTGATCTTCATGTTTCTTCATTTCCATGTCTGCTCTCTTTTACAAGTAGTCTGGTGTTTCCAATTTATTTTTTAAGCCAGGGAACCTCAGTTTGTAGCTTTCTATTATTATTATCTCGGCTCACTAGATAAGGTTGTTTCCCTATGAATGGGAGTGAATGGGTGGCTGGCCACTAATGGAAGAGGTGTGAGGGTGCATTTGGTCACGCCTCACTGTTCGCTTCTACTTTAACTTAATTTCTTTAATTTTACATTGCCTGTGTAAAACTGAGTATTAGCTGCAGATATGTATACTTTTGGGGGATCTCTAAAAGACTATGTCTGTATTCCCTTGCACATTTCTCTCGTGACTGTAGATTATTGACAGCCTCAAAAAGGGAAAATAAAGGGGGTCATGGGCCAGAAAACAGCCTTTTCCTGAGAGCTTTGTATTTTGGCCCCAGGGTAGTAATGCCTTGATCAGGAGGGAGCGCCTCTCAGCTTCCACAGTGTCTCCTCACCCTATCCCCTAATGGAGGGCTGCTCAGCTCCCAGCCTGTGGATCGGGAAGGAGAGCAAGAGTGTTGATGATAAACAAACTGGGCTTGAATCTTGGCTCCACAACTTGTTAATTGTATGATCCTAGGGCAACTCTCTAACTCTCTGCATTCCCGTCTTCATCTCTAAATGTGGGTGATGACCCTTACAAGATTATTGCAAAGATTAGAAACGAAGTAAATGAAGTGCTAAGGCACAGTCCCCAGCTCTTATAAGCACCCTATAAATGTTGGTCTGTGTAAACACATGTGTGCAGTACAGAAGAGAATATGGAATTTCTGGGGCATTTTTGCCACTGTTCTTAAGTGATTCAGAGGGTGGTACAGTGAGAAGTTAATAGCCTGGGCTTTGGAGTCAGAGTGTATTCAGATCTCGAATGCACCCCTTACTAGCTGTGTTGCAGGCAAGCTAGCCTTTTTTTTTTTTTTTTTTAAAGATTTATTTATTTATGCATACAAGCACTGGGGTACAGGCCAGAGGTGTGGGGGGTGAGAGGATTCACCACAGACAGAGCGGGGAGCAGAATAGGCAGATCAACAGAAGTACACTGCTGAGGGGAGCAGCGGGCACAGCAGGAGAGGTCTGCTGCGTCATGTAGGTCCCCTCCCTGGCCGGCAGCAGGGATCGAACTCGTGCTTCAGTAGTTGCGGTTTGCTTCATAGTGCGTTGCTTAACCCATTGCGCCACCAGGGAGGCCCTAAGTTAGCCTTTCTGTTCCTCAGTTCCTTCATCTAAGAATATCACCTACCTTATTTTGTTGTTTTCAATCCTGCGTGAATGTTTTTCCTCAATTTTTTAAATTGTGGTAAAGTACACATAAAATATACTATGGTAACCATTTTTAAGTGTACATTTAAGTGATACAAAATACATTCATATTGTCCAACATGACTGCCGTCCACCTCCATGGTGCTTTTAGTCTTGTAAAACTGAAACTCTGTGCCTCTTGGACAACAGCTACTCATTCCTACCTCCCCCCCAGCCTAGGCACCATCTTTCCACTTTCTACCCATGATTTTGACTGCTTTTCAGTTCTCCTATAAGAAATCATGCAGTATTTGTCCTTCTGTGACTGATCTGTCTCTGAGCATAGTACCCATGTGTTTCACCCATGCGTAGCATGTCAGAATTTCATCCTTTTAAGGCTGAATGTTTTTAAAATGTTCTGTTTTGCTTACCCATTATTGACACCTATTGTAAATAAGGCTGCTGTGAACACGGGTGTGGCGATAACTCTCTAGACTGCTTTTAATTCCTGCGTGAGTTACTTTTGAGTGCTGTCTGCCAGGCACAGATGCTGGACAGCGTTCATCTCTGAGAATTAGACCTAACAAAGTGTGAACTGCTTCCACAGTGTCTGGACTTCCAGTAAAAAATTGATGCTGTCTTATGTTGCTTAATTACATCTCAGTCGACAACAGTGCAGAGACGGTCCCAGCAGGCCGTACATTGTCCTGGGTGTGTAGTGGACTACACCATCTGAGTTTGCACAGGCACACTGTGACGTCCTCACAGCTGTGAAATCACCTGCCAACACATTAAGCAATACATGAAATGTTTGAATGTTCGTATTTGAAGATCTGTTGCTGCTTCAGTATGCGTAAGAGGCGCGAGAAAGGTGAAAAGCACAAGTATTTATTTTCTGAATGCAACAGGCCCACTCTGATCCTCTGCCCTCCTTTTTCCAGTGTCACTGCAAAAATAAAAGCCATTGAAGCGAAACTGAAGATGATGGCAGAAAATCCTGATGCAGAGTATCCAGCAGCGCCTGTTTATTCCTACTTTAAGCCACCGGATAAAAAAAGGACTACTCCTTATTCTAGAACCGCTTGGAAATCTCGAAGATGATGGTTATGAATTACGGTTGCAGCAAAAGCAAATTGATCTTCACACCTAAAACCCTCTGCCTTGTACTTTGTAGATGCGAACGGCACTATCCAACAGCACAATCACATGTTAGAGTTTGGCGACATAACCTTTTTGGATGTTCTTATGGATGTTTCTTCCCTGAAGTATGTGTGGAATTGAGCATCATCCAGAATAAATAGGATTGTATCCAAAATTGTGATTTGAACACTGGGATGCTCTAGCTGGCTGGTTTGTTTGGATTTGTAACTCCAGAAACATTATATAGTGTGCCAGAGAGAAAGGCAAACATAAAAAAATGTTATTATTCAAATCAGGAAACTAAATTTATTAACATCCATCTTTTAAAAGAAAACAAAATAGAGCATTTTTCTGTGCTCAAGTGTCTACAACATAGAGAAAAAGTGAGAGATGGAGGGAAGTAAAAGATGAATCGTGTTTGGAGCTGTTGTTCCAGAATTTACCATAGAAATCCCTCCAGTTGGACTAAAAAGAGAAAGTTCTTGGCAAAACTCAGCTGGTTCTTTGAGCAATTGTTGTGGTAATCTGTTTAAGAATCATGCTTATTGATTCAAAATCCCAATTAGGAAAACGTGGTGTATATCTTAAAATTGTTTGTGTCGACAAAGCTGTAGAATCAAATTTAGCATTTTATACCACAACAGAAGACCTACTTGGAAACCTAACTTTCATTTTATAGTGGTCATTTTTTAAAAAAATCTAAATAATCCTGCCTCTAATACCAAATGTTGTTATTAACGTGGGACTTTTAAAATTGCATTTATTGCATGAGATTGTTTTATAGCATGAGAATGTTCTATTTGGAATTGTATCATGCCAATCTAAATAGAAAAGCAAATTTTCTTTGAAAGCCTAGATGTTGTTGCATAGGTCATTGTCACACGTATTATTTTCCAGCCATCGTGTAGGGGTCTTGAGTAGAAGCTGAACTGTCTTGGGCAGGGTGAGGAGTGGGCACACGAAGGACGCCGAAGTCCAGTGCCAGGCACTGCTCTGGCACGAAGAACGTAATGACCTTGTGGCTGATGTAATTTTATAAGGATTGAAAGACACATGACTTTAAATGATTCTTCGGTCCTAGAACGTTCTTCTTCCCAGTTTTTGCTACTTGGGGCATTGTAAATGTAACAGTAGAGAGGAAAAAAATGAGTCAGCAGATTTGGTCATTTTGGTGCCAGGTCCACAGACTGCTTCATTAGGTAGCACCATTGCTGCATTACCTGGTCAGTCTCTTCCTTACCCCAGGGGTCATTCTTAGTGCTCACAGACTGTCCGCCACTACCTTTCCTAGCAAGAGAAAAATCTCGTTAAAGGAACTTAAGTCTTCCTATGAGCATATGTTTGAGACGCTTGAACAAAAACTGCAGCCTAGTGAGGCTTCAGCATTTACAGAACCGGTTCAAAGAAATTCTTACACCTTTCCCAAGGTAAATCTTTTTAGCTATCTTTAGATATTAAATATGTTCTGTGTTTATTAGTGATATCTATAATAAAAGTAACTCTTCTTCCATGTGGGGGATAGTTCAGGGAAGGTGGGAGCATTATCTCCCATTTTTCTGGTGACTCCTTAGAGTCACCATTTTATCCTTAAGTCCTCAAAGGGTTATGGTGGAATAGGACTTCCTTAATGCAAAATAGTCTTCTATTTTTAATAGGAATTTAGAAAATACTTAACTTTGAATTACATAGAGTTGTTTCCTTTAGAAACCAGAGCTATTTATTTGTATTTAAAGCAATGTTTATTATTTGTACCAATTCTTACTCTTCTGTGTGAATAAATGCAAGACCGTGTCCGTGTGATCGTGTCTTCTTGTCCGTTTCCTGGAGTAAAGACTGCAGCTTTCCGCTTGGCCTGTTCCCACTCAGGACTCGGACTGTGTGTCCTGATGGGCGCTGTTTCTAAGAACCTTCTCTGCAGAAGGTTCTGGCTAGAGGTGGCCTCAGAGGAAGTGTGCTCCACCCTCTCTGCCCAGGCACCTACCTCTGCTGTTAGACGTGAGAAAAGAGGCTAACTTCTCACTGCACATCTTATCTGTGTGAAAAGAAGTTATCAAGGGAAGTTTCTGAAAGTACCTTAGTATCCCTCTTTTCAAAGTAGCAGTTTCAAAGGAATAAATGTGCTGAGAGCAGTGTGATGAAGATTTGTAAAATACCGGTGTTAGCCTGGTATACTCTTACGAAGTTATCTGTACTTTGCTTACTGTTTCTGCTGAAATAATGTGACTTGTCATTTTGATTTACACATGAGTGGAGAATTGAAGGAAATATTCAAGGGAAAGGTGTGGACTGTCTTCTTGATCTTAGCTCCATTTTTATCGTATGCAAAATGTAACCCTAACCAGTTCATTTCTGTCATAAGCAGCTCAGTAGTGGGAAAGAGGGTCATATGAGATGTTTCAAAGCATGTCAAGAATCAACAGCAAAAGCATTTTAACCAAATATTTTAGAGCCCTGCCTCTTTTTATTAAGACAGATTCAGTTATTCTGAATCAGCAACTATATCTGGGACTTTGCAATACTACTGTAAAAAAGAACAGGATTAAGTCTTGCTTTATAAATTAGATGTTAAGTATTTCCTGTATGTAATCATTAAGTTCCTAAAATAGATTCGATCCCATCATATTTATCCTTGATTTCTTTTCCCTCTCCTGCTCCTATCCAGTCCTTCAACAAATCCTGTCAACTCTACCTTCAAAAGGCTTCTTGAATCCAGCTGCCTCTCTGCACCGTCCACACTACCATTTTTGTTCAGCCAGTGTCATCTGGCCTGGACTATTGTAGTACCCTTCCTACTTACCTCCCTGCCTCCACTTGTGTCTCCTCAGAGTCAGTTTTCTACAGTAGCCAAAACCATGCTCTTAAAGTCTGAACGTGTCATTCCCTTCTCAGTGACTTTCCATCCCACCTAGAATAAAATCCACCGGACTCCACAGCCCTAAACCACCTATGCCTGCCGGTCTGACTCACCTGCTGTTATCCCTGCGTTGACTTCCCCTGCCGCCCTGCCCATGCTGTTCCTTAAAGATAAGGGGAGCTCAGGGGCCTCCCTGGTGATGCAAGGGCTTGAGTTGCAGCACTACAAGGCTGTCTTCAGTGACTCACATGACACAGCAGACCTATTTCCCCGCTGCTCCCCTCAGCAGTGTGTTTCAGTCGATCTGCCTGTTCTGCTCCCCACTCTGTCTCTGGTGTATCCTCTCACCCCCTGCATCGCTGGCCTGCACCCCAGCTCTTATATGCATATATAAATCTTTAAAAAAAAAAAAAGAACTTCTGCCACCAGTCCTGTACCTGGGCATGTCCTCAGAGCACCATTTGTTCATGTCTCTGGCCAGAGGTCAGTGATCAAGAAGCCTCCTGACCTTTTTTAAACCACAGCCTTGTCACACTTCTTTTCCCCTTCATTTTCCAAATACTGCTTATCACAGCCCAACTTTATTTTCACTAAAATGTAAGTTCCATGTGAGCAGAAAGTTTTATTGGCAGCTCCAGCCCAACATTTAAAACAGTGCCTGGTAACAGATGCTCAAGAGTAATTTGTTGATGGAAAATCAGAAGTGGGATACTTGGGAGCTGAAGGGCCTTAAGAGGTTATCACTTACAGTCCCCTCATTGTCCAGATGGGAAAGAAGATGGAAATTCAGAGAGAAAGGGACTTGGCCGCTTCTACATATTGGGCAGAAGAGCGTTGGTTCGTGTGCCAACACTGCCTACGCCTGAGCAGCCCCCGGCCAGGAATGCTGTTTACCTGTTCAGATGATAGAAGAAAAATACTATCTTGTGACGACACACAAAATGATCTGAATTTCAAATCTCAGTGTCCAAAAGTAAATTTTTATTAGAACACAGCTCTGCCCGTTCATTTACATATTATCTGTGGCTGTTTTCCCACTGCAGGAACAGCTGAGTAGATGGACAAAGATTATTCGCCTCTTACCATCTACCCCTTCACAGTGAAAGTGTGCCGATCCCTGCTCTAAATTCTAGTCCAGTTGTGGAAATGTCTTTCTAAACCTTTGCGGTAACCAAAGTTCTGGTACCAACTGCAGAGAATAGAAACAAAGGAGGGTGAGAGGGCTGGTGTGCAGCTGGCATTACCCGTTCCTTGTTCACATCTCTGCTCTTACCCAGGGATGGGCACCTGGCTACCCATGTCTAGTGGCATCACAGCATGGAAAACAACTAGAAAGTGCAGGTTTAACTGTGCATAAGAGGGCCTCCCTGGTGGCGCAGTGGGTTAAGCAACGCACTATGAAGCAAACTGCAGCCACTGCAGCACAAGTTCGATCCCTGCTGGCGCAGTGGGTTAAGCAACGCACTATGAAGCAAACTGCAGCCACTGCAGCACAAGTTCGATCCCTGCTGCCGGCAGGGGAGGAGACCTGCTGCCGGCAGGGGAGGAGACCTACATGACGCAGCAGACCTCTCCTGCTGTGCCCGCTGCTCCCCTCAGCAGTGTACTTCTGTTGATCTGCCTGTTCTGCTCCCTACTCTCTGGGGTGAATCCTCTCACCACCCCCCACACCTCTGGCCTGTACCCCAGTGCTTGTATGCATAAATAAATAAATCTTTAAAAAAAAATAACTGTGCATGAGAGCAAGCTAGGGTCCAAAGAGCCTCAGCAGCAGGTACGTCTACATGAGCAGGTTAGGACTCAGTTCCAGTGACCGAGAAAACCCTACTCCAGCACCTGGTAGGAAATGCCTCGGCTCAGGTGGCTGAAAGTCCAGGTGCTCAGGAATCTGTCTCTTCCATTGTGTTTTCCTCTGGGTCAGCTTCACTTATGGGCAAGCTCTCCATAGTGGTCTCTGGAAAGGAGACTTAAATTCTAGTTGAAAAGAAAGACTTAAATTTTAAGTTAAAAAAATAAAACATATCAGATAGAATTTATCCCAGGACCTGGTGCTGTGCCTTCCTCCTCGTTCACTAATACTGAACTGGGATTACTGATGATACAGAATGGCATTGTTATTTTAATATGCTTTGGGGCCCTCCTAAGCAGGAGTAACAGTAATACTCTGCCTTAAAAATAAAAACACATTAAGTTTTCCTCTTCTGAGAACAGTCCGCCTCCCGTTGAGAAGCTTGTGAGTGGGTGACGTCATGAGCAGGGACTTCATTCATTCCTCGATGTGTACTGAGCACGTGCCCGGGGCCAGGCAGGAAGGTGCAGAGGTCGGTGGGGGGGTAGAGAATGAGGGGTGGGGAGCACGAGCCTGTGACTCTGACGTGCCACCATGGAGGGAGGTTCGGGAGCTGCAGAAACACAGAAGGAAGGCACCTGACCAAGCTGGAAATGGAGATGCAGGCGTGGATGATTTCCCAGAGGAAGCAACACCTGAGCTGAGTGCTGAAAGCTGTTGAAACACAAGCCAGGCAGCTGGTTTAAGTAAAGTGCAGGAGAAAGAACAAAGCCCGGGGACATGAGAGAGCTAGTCATCAGGGGTCTAAGACATTTCCAAAGACCTAACCTGTAGGACAAACGAGGTGCAGGGGCAATCTGCCCCAACCTGCATTCTCCCCCGGCCAGACTAAACCGCTTGTACACCCCAAATGCCGTGCCATTCCTAGATCCCTGTAAATGTCATAGATGTTCCTTCTACCCAGGAAGTCCCTCATGCACAGCCTCACCCATTTGTCTAACAGACATCTCCCTACCCATCCTCATTGCCACCCCCCCCCAGGCAGTTCATTGCTTCTGCTTCTTAAATAACTGATTCTATATTGTGTGGATTGTATATGTATATACATACACACACATGTGCATACACACACATGTGTTTTATAATTAAAAAATGAGTCTCATGGAAAATAAAAAAACCTCAGGGACAAGTTGCTTGCCCCTGAGATGGAACAGACAAGTTGGCTCTCTTCTGTGTGGAGTTGATCCTGAAGCTGTGAAATCTCAGCTCTGGTGGTTTCCGATGTCTTCCCTGCACCCACGTCCTGAATCTCCTTTCTCTCATTCCAGCCTCTTTTCTGAGCCACAAACATACATAACCAGCCCACTCTGGCAGCTCTACCTGCTAATTCCCCTAGTGCATTGAATCAAAATTGAGTTCCTTTCTCCCCTTGCCACCCCCCAACCCCCTTGTGTTGTCCCATCTGTTTGGGAACGACATAATGAAGAAAAGTGAACTAAAAAATGAGAAACTGGGCCTCCCTGGTGGCACGATGGGTTAAGCACAGCACTGTGAAACAAACCGCAGCTGCTGCAGCTCCAGTTCAATCCCTGTTGCTGGCCAGGGAAGGTGACCCACATGGCTCAGCAGAACTCTCCTGACTCACCTACAGCTCCCCTCAGCAGTGTGTTTCAGTTGCTCTGCCTATTCTGTTCCCCATTCTGTCTCTGGTGAATCCTCTTACAGCCTGCACCTCTGACCTGTACCCCAGCTCTTGTACACATAAATAAATAAATCTTAAAAAAAAAATCTTTAAAAAAAATGAGAAACCTGGGAGTTATCTTTGACATTTTCCACTCTCCACATCCAGTATCCTAAATAATGCTTACATATTAAAGCTACACACAGTTATATTAAATTACACATATATAATGTTATAAATCTATGTGTATATATTCATATAATGCAATATCTACATAATGTCATCTCTGATCCCATATAATATTTTATGTAACTTTGATATGTAAAGCTGGTTATTTAGGAGACATGTTATGGTTCCATATATACACATACATATATGTATGTCACACATGGGCGCGTAACAAGCTGATATATACATACGTGCACATCTGTGTCTATAATACAATCATATATAGCTTAATAAAGTAAATAACTTTTCATTCATTCCTTCTTTCTGTCCTTCTTACTCTGCAGGTTCCTCACCACCTCTCCCTTAGATCAGTGAAGGACTCATCATCAAACCTATCCTCAAGCCACGTTTAAATTGTCCTTTCACCTCCCCAAACGGACCACGTCATCTTCATGCTTAGAAGCCTTTGCTGGATCCTTACAGTTTATAACCTGACGTTGGAGTTCCTTAGCATGCTCTGCAAGACTTAGCCTGGTCTGACCATTTAACCTATTCTCTGATGGGAAAGGTGAGGAGTAGAGACTAGTTTCAAATAGTGTGCTCAGGTCAGTGTTCTTTTTGGAGGGGACCCCACTTGGCCTCCTGTGTGCCCATGTCACCCTCTTTCTAATGGGGTGGCTGAGCGCTTGCTGGATGCCAGGCCAGAGCCAAGCTCTGAACTTGGAGAAGCAGCTCAGTGTCTACTGCAGCACTAGGCAAATGTTCTCTTTCAACTCCTGCTTAGCGATTGAGCAAACTAAGGCTCACAGTTTGTCACTGTCCGAGGTCCCACACCTGTGTCTAATCATCAGTATAAACTCGGGCTACCAACTCCAGCATCCGGTCCTGAGCCCACATGCCTTGCTGCATCTGCAGAGCCTGGGTGCCGCCGCCCGAGCCTGGTGGCTGGTAGACCACAGCTTCAAGATGACTCCAAACGCCTTGGTACTCAGTGCTCAGCGTTCCAGGACCTAGCTCCTCCCTACTTCCTCAGCCTCATTTTCTGACATTGTCCCAGTAAATCACCCATGCTCCATCCTGATCTAGCTCCCCTCAGGCCTGCCCTGCGTCTCACGCACTCACCCTTCAGGTCTTCACCAAAGGTCACCTCCTGAAGGACACCTTTCCCGATACCTGGCCCGTGAGCCAGCCAAGGGCCCCTCCTCCCGGCTTCTCTAGCGCCTGTGCTCCCCGGTAGCTGGCACCTGGCCCTGTGCTGCTAAGGCTGGCTCCTCATGGGCACGGATGAGGACTGCTGACTCTGTGCTTTCGGTGCCAGCCACGGAGCCTGGCAAGGAGGAAGTGCTTTGCGAAAGCCGGCAGCTCTGAGTGGACAGTGGCTGTCGGACGGGGAAGGACGCGGGTGACTCTAACATCCGCACTTACGGTCCTTGCACAATGACTGTCTCGCTTATTCCTCAGGACGGACAGTCTCCCCCAGGTCAGGAAACTGAGGTTCAGAGAAATGACTTTTCCAGGTTCATCCATCAGGAAGTGACTGCGCTAGGATTTGACTGCAGGTCTCTCCGACTCCAGGGCTCGTGTTCTCTCCCTCACTCCCCAGACCCCTGACTCAAGCAGTGTATATGTATGCACTGTAGCCACGAGGACACCAAGGCCCGGAGAGGGCCATTCCTTGCCCAAGGTCATCCTGGCCATTCCCCATCCTGTGCCCTTTCCGCTACTCAAACAGGACGGTGATGCGGTGAGGACGGGCCCTGAGCTGCTGCCTGTGTCTCTCCCCACTGCCTCCTTCCCGTTGGTCGCAAGCTGAATGTTTGAATCTTGTGCTTAGTATTTACTCTGAAATGACTTTCATCTGATTTCCCCCTTTGCTCACCAATTTAGCTGTCAGAGTAAATAAATGTGATGCAGGGTCCCCAGCCTCCCCCAGCTCACATTACCCTCCTAGAATTACCCCCGGCGGGGTGGAACCACTGCTGGGGGTGCTCCCCAGAATTATCCAGTTACCCATGAAGCCTCTGTGTAAACCCAATCTTTGGACCTAGACTCAGGTGGAGGAGGATGACAAAACCCATCTTGAAGGATGAGATGACCGCACCCCGTTTTAGGGGCCGGAAGAAGGAGTGAGGTGAGAACTGGAGGACATTGTCCGGGCTGAATGCCATTGACATGGCACACGTAGAGACGTACGAGATACATGTGAGATGCTCATAAGGGCCGGGATGGAGGCAGCATTTTTAAAACAGTAGTGTTTTTTTTAATATTTATTTATTTATGTATATAAGAGCTGGGGTACAGGCCAGAGTCGCGGGAGGTGAGAGGATTCACCAGAGACAGAGTGGGGAGCAGAATAGGCAGATGGACTGAAACACACTGCTGAGGGCAGCAGTGGGCGAGGCAGGAGAGGTCTGCTGAGCCATGTGGGTCCCCTCCCTGGCCGGGAATCGAACTCTTGAGGCTGTGGCTGTGCTGCGGATGCTTCACAGTGTGGTGCTCAACCCGCCGTGCCAGCAGGGAGGCCCTAAAACAGTAGTTTTTAATGCATGGTTAATTGTCACCACTATTTTGAGCAGTAAGTACTGCTATTTTGTTTTTGTTTTTGCAAGTAAGGAAACTGAGGCTCCAGGAAGCTAAGTGACTTGCCCAACATTTCCTATAGGGAGCAATGGAGTATCCCGATGAAATGTACCAAATTTGCTAACCCTGATCTTACCATGGTCTGCACACGCCAGAGTTGTAAACAAAGCGATTTCTTTTCTAAAGTAATTTCACTTCTGTCCTCTTTGAAGTCAGGCGAGTGCTGGGTTGGAATAATGACTGCAACTTCCTTAGGTGAGTTATTCCAGAGAATATTTAATAATTTGGTTGATTTATGCCCTGCCTTCCTCCATAAAAAAATTTAACGTGGGCACTTATTGGAATAACAACTGGGAAACACATCCAGGCCATACTGAGATGACAGCTAATATTTATTGGTCGCTTTCTGTGTGCCAGGCATGGTTCTGAGCCCTTCTACTTAGATCATTTCTTAATTTACACAAGCACAGAAAATGGACAGACTCTGCTGGGTCCCCACTTTACAGGTGAGGAAATCAGAGCCAAATGAGTGGCTCAGTAACTTGTCCAAGGTTGCCCAGGTGACCCGGGGCAGTGTCAAGACCGGCACCAGGGCGTCTGGCTCGGAAGTCTCTGTGCTCTACTACTGGGTTTAATGTCTCTTATTCCAGTTTTGATTTTCTGAGCATTTAATAAGGTCTCAGGACAAGAATTGCAGTGTAGGTTAAGATTTGGGGTTCTTGAAATGAGACTCCTGTAAACTTGTTTCCTCAGCTGTAAAGTAAATATAATAACTTTTATATATTTTTTGAAATATAAAATATTTTTGAAGGGTTGCAATGAGGGTTAAAGAAGATAAGGCGTGTGAGAGAGTGCTTGCACATAAATGCTCAATAAATGGTAGTTTATTGTTATTATCACCTTGTGGGTGCTGCACAATCCTTCCATGTTATAGGGTTGTCCAACCCCTGAATCTTTGCTGTCCTCTCTGCTAGAATACTTTCTTCTCTCCCCTGAAAGCATCCAGTTTCACCTGCCTTTTAGTTTCAGTTCAAGCCTCCTCTACACCTCTTGCCCAAGAAGTTTTGTGAAGTGTGTACCATCCTGGGAGTCTTCTTTCCCAGAGTCCTGCACACACCCACCTGGCACCTGTAGCCAGGTAGAGTATTTAATGACTCCCTGATTCCTCCCATCAGCCACCTGGAAGGGAAGGGGAAAAGGGAGGTAAAAGCATCTTATTATTATTACCATTTTGCCAATGAGAAACTAATTTAGCCCCTAGTGCTAAACTAGGTTTAGCCCCTGATATGACTCAGGTCTTTTGGCAGGTAATATGGGAAATGTGTGTGTCTGGAGGGAGAGTGGACCCGCTCATGTGTATACCCTAGAAATCAAGAGTATGCATCCCGATGTCTGATGAATCTGGTTTTGAGTTCTTGGCTCTGGCAATTGTTAGCTATGGGGGATCGTTTTTGGATATATCACCTGATCTCTCTGCACCTCGGTGTCTTCATCAGTAAAATGGGTACAATAAGAAACACTACCTCATGGGGTAACTTAGTGAAAAGAAAAAAAAAAAAGACATGATGATAAAATGCTAAGCCTGTCATGGATTAAAGTTTCCAGGATATGCAAAGGAGGAGTTGGAGAAGGAGGTGCATGGTCACAGGTATGTGTGACGGGGCACGTGTGTGCGTGCCCATGAGTGTCTTTGCACACATCTCACCAGCTTTCACACTGCAATCTGTGCTTTTAGTATAAAAGATCAGGATTCAGAGGGAAACTTTTTACTCTGAATTTCTGTGTCTAATAGCAATTCGTGGCTGGAATGCAGGGGGTGGAGGGATGCCATGGCTGGGACAAGGTTGTGTCTCTAAGGGACCAGATGTTGATCTTTCTGAAATATACGTGTGGGTCTTTCCACTACATGGGTGTGCACTAGCCTTGCCTGCCTGTGTACATTACGAAGTGCCTGTGTGTGCATGCCTGAGGCTGTGACTATGGGAACCAGTGTCTGCAGAGGTATGTGTGCTATTTCTGCCTATAAATGGTTATTTTGCCATCTGTAGGGATATGTGTGCATAGCTGTGGGTGTCTGAGAGACGACATGAGGTTTTACATGGGTTTGGAGCTCTGGGGGAGTCTGTGTTCTCTAGTATGGATGTGTGAGCAAGTGCAAGAACAGTTGTGTGGGGTGTTTACATTTGTAAATGAAGGCAATTATGGAGATGTTGGTATGTGTGGTGGGATGGAGGTGGGGTGTCGTGGTGTCTATAGGTCTGAGCGTGCATATTTGTTTTTACAAGAGGGTGTATATTCACTGGGCTCCCGAGGCCCAGTGTGAGTAGAGAAGGGGGCCGAGGCTTCAAGTGTCCACTGGTGTGTACATGTTGTCGGGAGTTAATGTGTAGAAGTCTCTGTCTTTGAGGTGGAGAGTTTCATATCTGTGTGTTTGGGGGACTATGTCTCCTGTCTAAATAGGCCTCCCTGCTTTCGCCAAGTCTCTCACCACAAGCCGACCCTGAGGATAAGATGGGCATTCAACAGAATGGCTCAGCAAATCCAGAAGAGAAGGGGGAATGTCCCAGGCAGTCCCTCCCTGGAGAATTCAGGGGTGCGTACTCTCCCTTCCGGGGACACTTCTCCCCAGTCTAATCCCATTCAGTCCTCAGGAGCTGGTGCACTCTGGTGATGGAGCAGAGGTATCTGTGCAGGAGTGTGAAAGTATGTGTGGACACATCATGCCTGTGTAAATAGTGCAAACAGGTAATTATTTACATCAATAGGGACCCAAATGTTCCAGGCATGGTATTCCATCACAGGAGGATAAAGTGTGCTTTCATAGGGAGTCCATCTCCTCCCAGGGTTAGACCAAGGGCCCTCTCTACCTGTAAGGGGGCTGTTGTCTGAGGGCACCCCCCCACCCCGTGCCCCTTAAGGGGGGGGCAGTAGTGAGGGCTGCGAGGATGTGTGCCTTTGTATGTCCGCGTGTCTCTGAGTCTCTGTCAGCAGCTCCGGGGCTCTGTGTGTTATATGTCTCTGTGTGTGTGTCTCTGGGTCGCTGCCTCGCTGTGTGTGTCTCGCTCTCCCTCGGCGGGGAGGGGATTGGTCACACATGACTCATCTTGAACCGAGCGGGGCTCCAGCGGCAGGGCGGCCGCCGCCACAGCTGGAGGGGGAGGAGGACGACGAGGAGGGAGAGGAGGAGGAGGAGGACTACGAAGAGCGGGAGGAGGAGGAGAAGGAGGGGGCGGGGGCCTCTCCAAGTTTGTCGGGACCTTCTTCCGAGGCAGCGGCGGCGGCAGCGAGGGAGGCCGGGGCTGCGCGCGAGCCGCGGGCGGGGACTGGGACTGGGCCCGGGTCGGCTGGGCCGGCGCCTCCGCTCCGCTCCTGCTCCAGCTTCAGCCTATGCTCCCACTGCGGCCGTGGCCCCCCTCGGCGCGGCTCCCAGCGCTGCGCACCCGCTGAGCCCGCCGCTCCCGGGCCCATGTACTGGAAGCATGAGAACGCCGCCCCGGCGCTGCCCGAGGGCTGTCGGCTGCCGGCCGAGGGCGGCCCCGCCACCGACCAGGTGAGCGAGCGAGCGAGCCGGAGCGCCGCCCGGATCCAGGTCCGGCAGGGGCCGGGACCCAGCCGGACCGGGCCGGGTGGCGGGCGGCCGCAGAGAGGAGGGGTGCGGGGGTGCGTCTCCGAGTGTGTCTGTGAGTGTGTGAGCGCGCGCGAGCGCGAGGGGGGGTCGCGGAAAGCGGGAACACATTATGCAAATGTTGGAGGAATTTCTCAAAAAAGCGATTTAGCAAAGACACAGGCGAATCAAGAGGAGGCGAGGCGGGTATTGTCCGTCTGAATAGGCGCTGATAGAGCCGATGCGCCGGGCGTTGTGCGGCGCAACGCGGAGAATCCCGACGCGGGGCCGGTCCCCGAGCACACGGGGGCTGGAGGGTGCTTCTGCCGCCTCTGGGTCGGCTGTTTTCTCTCTCTGGCCCCATTTCGCCCCCCATTTCGCCCCCATTTTGCTCCCGGTCTCCCTCAGACTGGCCCTCGAAGGGCGCCAGAATCCGTGTCAATATCGCCGCGTCAATTTCGCCGCACGCGCGGGGCAGACGGCTGATGCTCCCGGCGCTCTGGGTTTTATTTTCCTCAAACGTCCCCCACCCCCATCTCCTTTTTATTTTCTTTCTTTCTCTCTTTTCTCCTTTTTGCATTTTGTGCAAGGGAAGGGAAGCGAGGAAGGGGGGGTGGGTGGAGGAAGAAAAAATTCGATTTTTAATTACTACCATTAAAAAATCAAATTTGCAATTCTTTGGGCGGCCTGATGGATCTCACTGATTGACAGTTGGAATTGACACTCTGGCTACCTCTTATCTTGGGCATTCACGACAATTTCTAATTGCAGGTAGTTTGTGTGTGTGCGCGTGTTTTTTTCCCCCCTCAGAGGCTTGGATTGCAAGGGAACTAAGCGATTACTTCAAGAGCCACGGGTTAAGTGCAGGGAGAGGGGGAGAGAGAGGGAAAAAATCCAATCCAAATTCAAATTGCTTCATTAGAGAGACACCGCTTTTGTGGGGAAGGGCTTTAAATGCCCACTACAAAGTTAGGACTCATTGTTCCGCACCGGTTTATATAACAGGCGCGGGGAGGCGCTGGGCTCAGGCTGCGCGGAGCCAGTTCTGCAGCCGCCGCCGCCTGCGTTCCCTCCCCCCTCCCCCAGGTGATGGCCCAGCCAGGGTCCGGCTGCAAAGCGACCACCCGCTGCCTTGAGGGGACCGCACCGCCCGCCATGGTGAGTTCGTCCGGCCCTGCCTTCGGTCCCTGGTCTCCTGGCGGCCCGGCCGTGGGGCTCTGGCCCGGCTTTCTGGCCCCAACCTATGTCCACGAGCTGGGGGACTCCAGAGGGAGCCGCCCCTCTCCTGAGTTTTTGGGTTTCCTGGCAGGGAATGTGGGCTTTGGCCGCTCCCAGCACCTGGGACGCTCCTGTTAAAAGTTGGAGCCGTTCTTTGGTCTCCAGTAGGCCCTGTCATTCTTGTCCTCCAGCCCACTGCACCGAGTCTCGGGGGATTTCGTTGTCAACGGGTGCGCTGGGCTCGCAGATCTGTATCCGCTAGGAGCCGGCGTAGCGCTCTCCTCAGCGCTCTGCTCTCCGTCTCTCCCGCGCTACAGGCTCAGTCAGACGCCGAGGCCCTGGCGGGCGCTCTGGACAAGGACGAGGGTCGGGCCTCTCCATGCACGCCTAGCACACCCTCGGTCTGCTCACCGCCCTCTGCTGCTTCCTCCGTGCCGTCGGCCGGCAAGAACATCTGCTCCAGCTGCGGCCTGGAGATCCTGGACCGGTATCTGCTCAAGGTGAGACCGGCCGGGTGGGTGTTGCGTCTGGGCTGGCGGGTGGCGGGTTGCAGCCCAGAGGTCTGCAGGGAGGCAGCACCCGTTCCGCGTCCACTTTTCGAATTCTGGCTCAGCCGCTGCCTGAGTGCGCGGCTTTGAGCAAGTCTTAGCTTCTGTGTGCGTCCCCGGGTTCCGGCCTGGAAAATGGCAAGAGTTTACGTCTGCCGCCCTAGCCTCAGTGTGACAGAAGAAAAGTGGGGAAGGCACAAACGCCTTCTGAGCGCCAGCGTCTCTGTCTGCAAATGGGGCCGGGAGGCTGGGGCCCCGCGTGAGAAGAGGCCGGCTCTGAAACGCTCCCCACTCCGCCCCCTCCCCAGGTCAACAACCTCATCTGGCACGTGCGGTGCCTGGAGTGTTCCGTGTGTCGAACGTCGCTGAGGCAGCAGAACAGCTGCTACATCAAGAACAAGGAAATCTTCTGCAAGATGGACTACTTCAGGTAGGCTGCGGCCGCCGGGCCAGCAGTGTCGCCGCAGGCAGGCCCCTGGGCGTGAGGAGGCCGCCTTTCCGGCGCGGGGTCTCCGCTCCGGAGACCACGGTCCCGAGAGCACCCCTGGCGCGCCGCGCGGGCCCAGCCCACCGGCCCGCAGCGCCACCTCCGAGGAGCTCCAGGCCGCGCGGCAGGGCCGGCACAGGTCCCGGCCCGCGACCGCCTCCGGTTCCTGCCACCCGCTCGGTTGCGGTCGCGTCTCCTGCTCCGTCTGAGTCTCAGGCTCCAGTTCCGACCTCAAGCGCTTCGGTTGAGCTGACGTCCTGGGCTCTGGCCTCAACCCGCTCGGACCCCAGCCGCGGTTTGGCTGCATCTTCCGTGCGCTCGGGCTCTGGGCCCCAGCCGACTCCGACTCCAGCCCTGACACGGCGTCTCTGCCAGGCCGGACCGTGGGAGCTGCGGCCCAGATCGTGTCCGGGCTCTGGCCCAGGCTCCATTCTGGGCTCGGGTCTGGTCTGGCCCCGAGCACTAACGCAGCAGTGGGCTGAGAGCCAGTCCGTACCTCAGCACCGCCTAAGCCCCAACCTCCAAATCTCGGTCTCTGAGACCGCGGCTCGAGGGTCCTTCTAGTCTGGGGTCCTGTCCGTCCTAGTCCCAGCTCTGTCATCATTTTGGGTCCTGACTTCGTCCTCCCCTGGGACTTGGCTCTCACTTTGGGAGACTGAGGCAGGAACTGAGGTGGGACAGGCAGTGAGGACCCTGAATGGCACCACCTGACCCTGCCCCTCCAAGTGCCAGTACCGGTCAGGGGCCTCCCTCTGCAGCTTCTAAGCTCCTAGCCACGTGGCTCTGACCTGACCGGGTCATCGTGTGGAGGTCACTGCGAGGTCAGGGGCACAGCGGCTGCTGTAGATCCTGACCCGGAAAAGTTAGCCAGGTCTACCAGGTCTAAAGAGAATGGTGTGGGATTGGTTCCTGGGAGGGATGGCTGGTTCCCAAAGACTTTCTCAGGAAGTGGAGAAAGCTACTGTGCTGTGCCCCAGCCACAGACATCCCCTCCATCCCTGCCTGGGCCGAGGTCATGGCTTCATTTTCCTGGGAAGACCCTATCCTCAGAAAGCCCCCTGAGGGCCTGGACCGTGATGGACAGTGCTGCCCACCCCCTGCCCTTGGCACTGAGTCTCCCAGGCCTGGGAAAGGAGGACTTGTGTCTGGAGGGATGCTTGCAGCTTTGGGCTGGGTCCTCAGGAGCCAGGGGAGGCAGGGATTGAGGGTGATTCTGTTGTGCTTGGTTGTGAAAGGGTCTGGGGCTGAGGGAGGTTACCTGGGGCCTGAACTCAGCCTTCAAGGAGAGTGAGTGTTTCTGTGTTGTCTGGTCAGGGGGCTTCATCACCCACTTGGGTCAGGGGTGTGCAGACAGCTGGTGTGCCCCTTTATGACAAGCTTTTATCTTTTAGTTCATGTGGGAGCATGTGTGTCTATATGTGAATGTTGGGACTCTGTGTGTGTGTGCACGCGCGTGTGCATGAACCACGCAGTCATGACAAGATTACATCTGGACAGGGATCTGGAGGTGAGAGGGTAAGGATTCTGAAATCCCATCATTCCCCACTCCCACCTTCTCCTCTCCTCCAAGGGGGCATTTCTGCTTAAGGCCTTACCCCAGGATGCCATGTGGATGTGGATTTCTGGATGTGGGCTGCTGGTGTGTGTGTGTGTTAGAGGGGATTATCATTGTGTTACCAGAGTGTGACGTCTCCCCCCACTGTCTTCTCCTCGGACTGTTGGCTGGCCAGGTCAGGAAATGGAGGTTAGAGGCTCTGTCTCACCACCTCCCTGCTCTAGGCCTGATTCCAGTTTTTAAAACCCAGCCAGCTGCTATTTCAGGGGCTTCCTGGGCTCCCCAGCTAGTGCACAGGGATGGTATCCCCTGTAAGGCAGGGCTGCCCACCCTCCCACCCCCCTTGCTGCTGGCATCTGGTGACAATGGCCTGACAACCCCAGTGAGCCCTGTGCTTCTCCAGCCCAGCTCAAGCCCAGCAGAACCTGGGGCTGGGCTTTACTGGACCTTGAAGGATTAGTCAAAACTTGCATTCTGAGTCCACTCTTCAGAGCCTCCCTTTCACTGGGCTGGGCAGACAACTTTGTGGGGACAAGTAAACCGGGCTCCCACAGGCCAGCGCTGAATCACCATGCGACCTTGGGACCTTGGGCAAGTCACTGCATCTCTCTGCCCCAGGGCTGCCAAAGGGTTCAGTGCGGGGAGGAAGGTTCTGTAAGAGGCTCCTTAATAGCAGGGGCACGGTGCTGTAGATGGATGCCAGGCAAGACCCCCTGATGGCATTTCCTCCAGCAGTTTAAAAAGGGCTGGGTGGGGTCATTTCTGCACTACAGGTTCTTAGCACTAATCCTTTCCCAGTGACAAGAGTTCCCAAAGCAAAACTAAAACAGATTTTTTTTTGGGTGTAGGAAATGGGGGGAGTAAAAACGCACATTCCCCTAGACGAGGGAAGGAACCATCACCCCCGATCATCCTCCCTCCTCCCCACCCAGGGCTCCCAGCAGGGAGCCCCACCTGTAACAAAAATAATAAAACCCACCAAAAGGGAATGAAAAACCCAGTGGCAGCGTGCGGGGTGGGGGTGTGTGTGTGACCATGGGCCCTGAGCCCTGGGCAGCTGCTGCCCAGGAGCTCACAGGGAAAGAGTGCGCATGGCTGTGGGGGGCAAGGTTCCCTCCTTCCCGAATGGGCCAGGGAGGAGTCATCCACCAAGATGCTCTAGCCCTTTTCTCCTGCTGCCAGGGCCAAGCCTCTGGTGGCGTCTGGACTCGAACACTCTGCGCAAAGAGAAGTCAAGATCGCTCCGTGGGAGAGGGTGGGAAGAAGTGAGCAGACTCTCTCCGAGGGGCCCTAGGGGTTCCTGTGGTCCTCTCGCCTTATGTCCAGGGAGGGGTTTCTCCTCCTTAGTCTGCAGAGTGCCCCATTCCTCTCTCCTGGACTTCATCCCAGGGGTCCTTCTTCAGTGTCCCCCCACAGAGTGTCCTCAGGAAGTTGCAGACTGGGAAGCCAGCTCCTTGCGGTGAGGGTCCAGGAGCAGCGCCTGGGTCAGTCCAGAGGTCTAGGCTGCCCCGGCTCCTTGGCGGTGTCGGGAGAGGTTGGTTTTCCACCGTGTGCCCTTGAGAGGCTGCTGGAGGTCTCTGCCTCAGTTTCTCCAACTCTCCCTCCAATTATGGCTTGAACCAAATTCCCACCTTCCCTCCCTCCCTGAGTCCTAGCAGAAAAATTGTCACCAGGGAAACATGAGTTTGCTCTTAACTTTCTCACTTTTCTGTTAAGACCACTTTTCTTTCTGTTTTCTTCCAAAAAGTGGAGAAAAGTCCTGAGGAGGGGTGGGGGGAGAACAGCATTCCTTTTGGGGGCATATCTCCACTTCACATCTCCACTGCCCTCAGCGACCGACCTGCAACCACTGACAGTTTCCTTCCACCCACCCCAGGGGGCATGGGCTGATCCGCAGGGCCTGCTGGCTCCCTCTGTCTCCTGGAGCATCATGTCCATCACACAGCTGGGAAGGTTGGTGTCCCAGGAGAGGGGAAAGTGACAAGCCCAGGGTCAGATAGGAGGAGCAAAGGAGGGAGGGAGGGAGAGAGAGAGAGAGAGAGAGAGAGAGAGAGAGAGAGAGAGAGAGAGAGAGAGAGAGAGAGAGAGAGAGCGNGGGGGGGAGAGAGAGAGAGAGAGAGAGAGAGAGAGAGAGAGAGAGAGAGAGAGAGAGAGAGAGAGAGAGAGTCCTAGAGGGGCTGGCAGGGGTGAGGACCCTGTCAGCAGAACTGTGTTAACTCTTTCCTTGCTTTATTCATTTAATCCTCAGATCCACCCTGCGAGTAACCTACTTTCAGAGCACCCACATTAGAGGAGGGGACACTGAGGCTCTAGGGATGGGGGTTACACAGCTAATAAGTGGCAGAGTCTAAGCCCCACCCCCCAGCTGTTCGATGCTACCACTCAGTGAGAGTGCCAGAGCCCCTCCATGCAGGGTGTGGCAGACTCTGCTGGCCCCAGGCCCCTGCCCAGGGGTCCCTGCCCAGACCGATTTCACAGAGGGAGCACAGCTCTGTGTGGGCCCTGGGAGCACCAGGGCAGGGGTGAGCTTCTCATAGGCCCGTGACTTGAGCTACTTTGCCAAGATCAGGACACCTTCATCTGAGGATGAATGAGGTCACCATCAGGTCTTTTGACCAACGGAATGGGAAGTCAAGAGTTAACTACCTCTCCCCTTGATGAGGCTTGGGGTTCAGAGAGTACCCTGGGCTGAGCCTAGGGGCTCCCCTGAAGTGTTTGTGCCCAGCTGTTTACAGCAAACCTTCAGCTGTCTCCAGCCTGCCCTTGAGCCCAAGCTCTGACCTAAGTGGGGAGGACCCGCCCCCTCCCCCAGAGTGAGGGTCCCAGGGGAGGCTCAGGCTAGGAAGCGGCCCCCCACCGCGGCAGAAAGCGGCCCAGCAACCGCCAGCTGTTGGGGGACAGATGTTGGGGGAGCTGAGAGTGGAGTTGGGGGAGGGGCATCGGGCTGGGACCTCCGAGGCAGGGCGGTTTAACCTCTTAATTGCTGGTTCTGTTTTTGCCGACTTCTCTAAGGGTTTGCCCAGAAAGGAAGGCTTGGATGGGCTGGGGAGGGCTCGGCCTCCAGTGCCCCCTGTGAACGTCCTAAGCAGATACGTGAACCCCACTCCGCCTCGAGTTCGGCGCCGGCTCACTAGCTTCACGACTATGGGCCGTCCCAGTGTGAACTCCCCTGTCCCGTTCAGAGAAGGGGTCGCTTCAAACCGGGGAGGGTTATCATGGACCCCCAATGGGCTCTTCCGCGGAGGCTCGTTCTCCCGACAGAGAATTACTGGGCGCCTGCTCGGGATCCAGGGGAAGGCGGCAGGGAGAGCGAGCCTGCCACGGTGCCGGGCGCACGGCCCCCTGCGCCCCACCGGGGCACCAGACATTTTGCTCCAGCTCTGGGGAGCGCGCGAGGTGCGCAACACCCGACCCGCCCGGTGCGATTGGTCGCGGAGCGCCTGGGTCTCACACGCCCGCACCCCCAAAGCACCTTTGCTCGCAGGCCCCGGGGAGAGGAGCGCCTAAGCTTGAGGTGGGGCTCGCGACGCGCCCTCGTCCCGCGGCGCTGCCTTCGCTGCTCTCCAGCTGCTCTTTCTTGAAGTTTCGTTGTTTCTGCTGTCGATTTCGTTGCTTCCGGAATCGGCGGCTCGGGTTTCGCAGCCCGCCTGGGAAGGAGTCTGCTGGTTTGTGGGGGCCTGGATCCGGCGCCTCCTCGTGACCCCTTGCGCCATTCACCCCCGCCCTGAGTGGGGAAAGCCCGAAGCGCGTGCAGAACCGCCCGGCGACCCTCCGCCTGGCCCAGCCTTCACGCCAGGGGCCGCGCGAGGACGATTTCGTTGACTGGGTGGAGCCGTGGCGAGCACTGGGGGTCCTAGGGCTGGGGGCAGACCGTGGCACGTGGGGCGCGCGGAGGGTGTGATGTTCCTGAGAGGCGACTGCGACTGCGGGAGCGAGAGGATGGGGCCCTGGGAGCTGCCAGCGTAGGCTCAGAAGAACGCAGCCGGGTGTCAGGGACTCAGCGTAAGATCGGGGTGCGGGGAGTCATGGGTGCCTCCCCGGCACCAAAAAAAAAAAAAAGACTCCCTTAGAGCCGCACGCGAGGAACCCCGACCCGACCCCCACGTACCCTGGCGCTGCGCACGACCGCAGACCAGGCCCGCAGCCGCTGTCGCCTGGTTGGTGAAGGCCAGGACCTTCCCTTGCCAGTGCTCGACGCCTTGATAACTACTCCCCACGTTCGGAAGAGTCTGGGTCTCAGATCTGCGAGCAGGATTTTCCAGAACCCATGGTCCGAAGTGTGATGGCCACTGGGTCAGAACAAGCCCCTTCCCTGTGCCTGCAGGCAGGACGGGTTCTACTGGTGTATGCCGGCTGCTCCGCAGGTTCTCGCCTTTCTGTGCTTCGGAGGGGACCTCAACCTCAGACCCACCCTCTGTGTGGTCCTGGCAAGCGGCTTGCCGACTCTGGTCTCTAGTCCCACTTGCGGGAAGTGGGTTCTGAAGACCCACCTGAGGGGTGAAGTGAAGGGGTTGCAGATCACTGCACAAGGCTTCTTCCTCCTGGAGACCAGCATGGGGTCCCAATCAGGATACTACTTTTCTAGGGGGGCAGAACCCAGGGTGCACCAGGGTGGAGTGGGCTGGGGTGGCCAAAGTGCTTTCCTGCCCCCTTTCCTGAGGGGCTGGGAACACAGATCACAGATACCCAAGACTCTTCCCAGGGCAGTAGTCTCCCAGGTCAGGAGCGCTTGTTAGGGAGGGTGGGTGACCTGGCTAAGACACAGGCGCTCCTAGTCTAAGATCAGCTTGCGGTAAGTCTGGGAGCTGTGGCTGTCCAACCAGCAGTTGCTGCTTGCATTTCCAAGGCCGGCGGGACTGTACCAGTGCACTGGCTGGAAGGTTCCTTCACACACTTCAGACCCATCTGCAAGCTCCAGGAGTGGGGGTGCGCTGGCCCTGGGGACACAGAGGCAAATCTTGGTCCTCTTCCACGAATTTGAGGAGTGGAAGGGAGCACCAAGGAATCTGCCTCTTACAAACCAATGTGATTAATGCAGAGAGGGCGGTGCTGGTGCTGGGGGGCTCTGGGGAGGGCGTGTGGGAGTGGGAGCTTAATGTGTAAATGTTGTGGGTGGGAAATGCTGCAGGGGTGGGGGCACAGAAACCTGGGACTGGCCTTCCCCTTTGGCTGACTGGGACTCTTGTTTGGGTAGGGGGTGGAGGATCTTAAGGAAGGTGAGGAAGAGGTGAGTCTTAGAGGGTGTGTTCAGTTGGATTTTGTGAACGCCAAGGATCATGGATCAGATCTTATAGGTAGAATGGAGCCGGTGCAGGATTTTAAGTGGGCAAGGACAGGATTCAGTGTGTGTGCGCAAACTCTACTGTGGTGCCCACCACAGAGCCCAGAGCCGATGGTGGGCACAGGGAGACCAGGGTGGAAACTGGCAGTGAGGGGTGTGCACCAGGAGCCTGGCGTGGGAGGGCAGCTGTGACCGTGGAGAGGAAGAGATGGACCCCAGAGATACTTAGGAAAGGGGACAAATAGCACCCGATTGGTTGGATGTGGGGTTGGATGAGGAGAGGGAGGTGCATGTGATTTGGGTTTCTAAGTTTGGGCATTGCTTGAGGGATGGTGCCAGTCCCAGATAGAGTGTGCACCAGAGGAAACTGGGGCTCAGAGGGTTGGGGCGGGTCACAGGGTTCACTCACTTAACACACCTTTGGTGCTCAGAAGTCAGGCTGGTGCTGACTTCTGGGACGGGGGAGGGCTCCAGGGTGTGGTGAAGGCAACTAACTTCACCCAAACAGCCACACCACATAAAGGGAAGGAGAGGGGAAGAGAGGCAGAATCGAGGAAGGCTTCAGGGGAAGGGAGAAGTTGATCTGGGATCCAGTTTTTGTTTGTTTGTTTCTTTCTTTGACTTTTACTGTTAGAATAGCATGTGGCTCCAGAGTCTGGGACTAGCTGTGTGCTTAACAGTCTGCAAAGCACCAGATGAATCCCTGTAGTTATTGTTGTTAACACAGTCTGCTAAAAGCAAGGAAAAGGAAGACCTGGTCTACATTTTGCCCAGGGTCAGAAAACTAGTGAATGTGTAGCTGTATTTCCAAGAAATTTTGAGCTTCTTTTCAGCTGTGGTACAGTTTACTGGACTCCACAGGCAGACAGCTCCGGTTTCTATCCTTGCAAGCTGTGTGACCTTGTGCAAGTTACTTTACCTCTCTGGTCTCCATCTTCCTTATCTACAAAGTGAAGATTATTTGGTATAATCAACATAAAACTTTAGAATCTTGCTGAGCATGTGCTAAGTGCTAAACCATTTGTCTCTTATTATTATTTTCCCCTAACACATTTTAATAAGGAGACTAATGTTATATATAAATATAAATGATTGCTGTAGAAAAATCAGAAATCTCAGAAAAGCATCAAGAAGTAAGAGCCACTTGCCATCTCCCTTTCAAGGTGGGCACTTGATGGGGAAAGGGGGAGCAGGCAGTGAATCTGGGCAGAGGGAAATTCCAGAGAGAAAGGAAGCTTTGGCCACTGGCAACCCATTGGGGTTTGGAGGGTGAGGAGAGGGAAGCCTATCTGAATCTTGCCACCCTCTTCCCTGCCCTATGTTTCCCAGCCGATTTGGGACCAAGTGCGCGCGGTGTGGCCGACAGATCTACGCCAGTGACTGGGTTCGGAGGGCGCGCGGCAATGCTTACCATCTGGCCTGCTTTGCCTGCTTCTCCTGCAAGCGTCAGTTGTCCACGGGCGAAGAGTTTGGCCTGGTCGAGGAGAAGGTGCTGTGTCGCATCCACTACGACACCATGATCGAGAATCTCAAGAGGGCCGCAGAGAACGGTACCAACCCACCCCGCCCAGCAGCCAGCCAGCACCCCTGCCCCCAGCCCTCTCCCAAGTCCCCCCTGGCCCAGTGCCTTTATCACCTGGAGGTAGTGTGGGGGTGGTGCTGCACCCCCACCGGAAAAGCCCTTCCGGCTCAGCTTTCACTTAAGCAGTCACTGCTGGTGCCTGGGAACGGTTTCCTCATTTGTAGAATGGGGCAGTGATAAGAGCTCTCAAAGACAGAGAGCCCAGGTGTTGTAAGGCCAGGACTAAACCGTAGGGATGGTTCTTATGTGGGCGGCCTACCCCTGCTGTTGGTCTGGGGGCTCATCAGCTCCTGCTGCTGGACTCAGGCTTGGGCCAGTCTTGGGGGGGATGATGTGACCCTGTTTTCCCAACTCCCACCCCAGCAACTCCAAGCCAGAGCTATGAGGGTGGGGTGTTGTCCTGGCCTTTGGGTCTGGAGACCCCAGCTGTTTCTGTCTCTGGCAAGCCATGCAGACACATGAAGTTTCTTTTCCTCTATGGCCTCAGTTTCCCTATCTGTGCAAGTTGGATGTTGGGTTAGGATGATCCCTAAAACTCTTCTGGTTCTTGTGGACCCAGGGCCCAGGGACTGTGAGGGCACAGATGGTTTGGGGACTAGAAAGGAAGAATGGAGGCTGGACTGCAGCCCGAGGCTGGGCCGTTTCTGTAATTTTCTTGTCCAGGCCTGTGGAAGCTGCTACCTTTCTGCAACTTGGACTATTTTATGTAATCCTTGCAACAACCCTAGGAGATAGATGGTGTCTCCCCACGTTAGAGACAAGGAAACAGGCAGTGGTCACCTTCAGTATGTGGCTTGCCAGAGGTTAGGTGTGGTCTGCCAGACTCCGGAGCCCAGGCTGCCCGCCACCGTGCCCTACAACCCTGCCCCAAGCTCCAGAGTGTTTAAGTCAGAGCTCGCTGAGTGGGAAGCTGGTGGGATGTGGCTGTCTCTCTGAGTTTCATTTTCCCATTAAAGAAAACAGGCACCCCAGTCCTTGTCCTTTCTGTTCTTCTAGGGCCACTAACACCGTGAAGTGCCGGCCCCCAGGTGGGCCTAGGTAGGGAGCAAGTGAAGCAGGGGTGCTATGGAGAGTTCTGCAGTGGGGGCAAGTCAGCTGTGGCACTGGGGATGGAAACCCAGGAGGCAGGGCCTCCCCCACACCTTGGGGGACCAGTGAACGCACGCAGGCTTGTTCACAACTGGATCAACCAGAACCACCCAATAGCTCCACAGTGAGGTGAGACCCCAACCCAGGTTGCTACCACGGAGAACTTGAAGGCTCGTGCCTCTGATCTCTGTTACAGACCAGCCCTCAGTCGTGGCCATGGTCTTACTTTTGAAACTTAAACACACACATTTATCACAGGAAAATGAGACATGGTGATGAAGAAAAAGAAAGAAAGAAAGAAAATAAGGTCACCCCAAATGCCACCACCTCTCTGAATTTCAGTGTAGGTACAGTGTAGATACGTTGGATTGTTTTTTCCCTAATTAAAAAAGTACAATAAATTATGAACAGTGGTGGAGTACTGGTGATTTTTATTTTCTTCATTGTGCTTATCTGAATTTCAGAATTTTTGAGAAGGAGCAAGTATTACTTTTGTATTCTTAAAAATGAGATCTTAAAAAAATAAAATGGAAATATAATGGCATGTTAGTAAAATAGAAACGGAAAGTGAGTAGCTAACAGTTAACAAAATTAAACCTGAGAGAAATAAAGGGACGTAGATTGTTGTAAAAAATCTCAAAAGTTAGAGAAATGTTGAAGACACAAAAATCTCAAAAGTTAGAGAAACGGTGAAGATACAGTCACAGTCTCCAGCATCCTATCCCACCAGGGTAATCCTTGCTGACAACCCTTAGTTCAGATCCTTCCACTCCTTTACAACGATGGGACCCCAGTTCTGGAGCCTGCTTGCTTCTCAGCGACACCAGCCTTAGGCTCCCCACATTTAGCTATCAACAGAAGGGAGCCCAGTTAGGGGCGCTGGAGTTAGCGTAAGGTCGGAATGTCCTGGCGTTCTTCACTTTCCTCTGACATAAAGCGAGGATAATGTCCTCTTTTCTCGGGGATGTGAGTAAAGGGAGGAGTCAGCTACGGAGCATATTTTGAGAAATAAAAGCCCCTTCCCCAAAGACCAAGTTCAGGGACTAGGACCGTGGGATCCCCGCTTCCGGCCAACTCCGCTCCTGACCCTTCCAGGGACCAGCTCCCCCCACCCCCGTCCTTTCCAGGCAGCCACTAGAAGAGATGGGGACGCGTGGTCAGCCGCTTCTGTCGCCCTCAGGGAACGGCCTCACGCTGGAAGGGGCAGTGCCCTCGGAACAGGACAGCCAGCCCAAGCCAGCCAAGCGCGCGCGGACGTCCTTCACCGCCGAGCAGTTGCAGGTACCCGGGCCGGCGGCGCGTGGCCGGGCGTGGGCAGGGCCTCGGGGTGGGCGGGACTGAGAGCCCTCTTGGCTCCTCCCCCCGCCAGGTCCCGAGGGAGGGGGGGTGGGGCTGTAGTCGTCTGGGGCGTGGCCTCCGAGCCGGAGCGTCTGATTGGACCCGGATCTCGGAGACCTCCGCGCGCTAGTGCCTCACCGCCCTCTCCCCGGCGCCGGGCAGGTTATGCAGGCGCAGTTCGCGCAGGACAACAACCCCGACGCGCAGACCCTGCAGAAGCTTGCGGACATGACGGGCCTCAGCCGGAGAGTCATCCAGGTGAGGCCCGCTAGGGCCGGCGGGGGGCGGGGCCTCGGGGCCTGGGGGCGCGTCCTCGAGCGGGGATCCGCTGCCCACGTGGCCGCCCTTGCGGGGCAGGCGCCGGGGCAGTTCCTCCTGGAATCCGACCCCCGCGGCGCGTCCCACGCTTTCCCGCGAGGCTGAGGCTCCTGAGGCTGTCGTTCCAGGTGTGGTTTCAAAACTGCCGGGCGCGTCATAAAAAGCACACGCCGCAGCATCCCGTGCCGCCTTCCGGGGCGCCGCCGTCCCGCCTCCCCTCCGCCCTCTCCGACGACATCCACTACTCCCCGTTCAGCAGCCCCGAGCGGGCGCGCATGGTCACCCTGCACGGCTACATTGAGAGTAAGTGGACGCGACGACGCCCCGTCTCCGGCTGTGGGAGAGAGGGGCACAGGGTGGACGGTGGGGGCGGGGAGGAGGTCTGGCAGAGCCTGCCGGACGAGGGCGTGGACTCCACTGTCTCTTGAACCTTGTCTCTGCCCTTAGGCAGAGATGCTCAGCCTCTCCAGACATACTTTACAAGCACCCACCTCTGCCCGGGGCCAGGGGACTAGGGAGGAAACAAGATGGGTACAGTCTTGTCCTGGTAGAGCCTGCGTCCTGCTGGGGAGTCTACCTGCTGAGACCCAAGGATGGGTAGCAATTACTGAGCTTCAGGAGTAGCGAAGTAAGGATGGCAGGAGGCACTGGCAGCAAAGTCGGCACGCCTTGGCCCGGAAGCCTCGTGAGGATGTGGTTAGAGGTCAGCGTGGCAGAGGTCAGGGTGCCAGAGGTCAGCGTGACAGAGGCAGAGGTCAGTGTGACAGAGGTCACTGTGGCGGTGTAGCCACAAGGCTATGAGGCCTTGGGAAATCACCTGATCTCCTTGAATCTCAGTTTCCTGATCTGTAAACTGGGACGATAACAGCGCCTAGCTGCCAGGCTTGGAGAGTTCATGCGTGTCTTCAGTAAAGATGTTCAGTGTGACCTGTGTCCTAAGCACTTGGGTGCAGCGGAGAAGACGATAGGCCAAGCGTGTGTGTGCTCCACGGGCCACACTCCAGGAGCCGCGTGGGAGACAGTAAACTGATCAAGGAGGGGCTGGCATGCCGGTGAGCACCCAGCACCGTGGGGAGGTGGGGCGTGGGTCTTGCTGGTGTGACCCCCGAGCAGGAACTTGGAGGTGAGAGGAGGTGGATTTGTGGATTTCGGGGGGCTAAGCGTTTGGTGCCTCTGCTGTTGAGCAGGTGCCTAGCACAGGTTTTTCCCCATTTGAGTTAATCTTCCCCTTTGATTGTTTCCTCGTGGCTGAGCATCACTACAGAAGTAGAATTGGCCACTCCTTACTCACAAACGCAAATTCTTCCTTTTCTGTAAACGAGGAGTAAAGGAGAGAAAGGTCAGGGAGCGCACTGTTGTTTGCTGAGCTCCTGCCAGTGTCACTGTGCAAACTGTTGAACACCAGAGGCACCGTCGGTGCGCAGAAGTGAGTGTGAGCAGCTTGGCTTAGTGGTTGAGGCTGCCAGCATTGGGGATCCCGTTTCTGCTGTTACCAGCTGTGTGCCACTGGGCGAGCGCCCTCCTCCGTGAAAAGGCGTGCCTGTCTCAGGGCCGTGCTGCGAGTGTCAGGTGAGGCCACTGGCTTCAAGTCTCCAGCATCTGGTCAGTTGTGGGTCGGTCTAGCTACTCTTGTGTGGCGGGGCTGGTGCTGCTTGGCCCTGCTGGGAGAGCGGAGTCCAGCCTTGGCTGCCAGCCGGCAGCCACGTCCCGCACTGTTCAGTCTCCGAGCCATCTGCTCGGTAGGAGGGACCTTTTCTCCCTTTCCTCACTAAACAGCAGCTTGTGCTGAGGCTGCCAAGAGTGCGTTAAGCATCTAGTTTGTCTGGTAAAGGCTGCAAGGACCAGCCTCTCTGGGTAGCAGGGTCCGGAAACCAGCACGCGCTTGCTGTGAAGTTGGTGCCGGGTCTGGCTGAGCCCGTGGGAGGGGACCAAGGCCTCTGGGGTCCTGCAGGACTCTTCCCACATACGAGGCTGACTACACCCAGGTCTGTCTTCGACGCCTAGACAAGGGACCCTTTGCTCTTCCTCGTGGATGGGCCAGCTTGAGGCAGGGGAGTAATTGGACCTGTCACATCCTGCTAGGAGACTGAGGTCGCTTGGGGGTTAGGGTTTGCAGTAAGGTCATGGGGTCTTGAATTTTCTGAAGCCTATGAGCTGAGAAGTTGATAAAAGTTTTAGGGGAAAAATTTTTTTTCTTTGTAGTTTATTTATATCACAGGATCCTGAGTTATCTGGACCCTTAGAATTTGGATTTTGATAAGGAGCTTTTGGAACCAGACCCCAGGAAAATGCACAGATACACATAGTTTTCTGTGCAATTTTGGGCTGTTCCTGAATCCCGGGGACCTTCCAGGTCAAGATCACCCCATTGGATCTGATGGCAGATTACTGGGGCTTTGATGGTGGGTGTGGTGAAATAACATACCATTGTCGAGATGTACACTGTGCTGCAAATCAACATTATAGAACTGTTATTATTCTACAGATGAAGGAGCGGTAACTCAGAAAGACATTTGTCCCAAGTTACATATCAATAAGTCTCTGTCACCAGAGAGATGAGTGTAGGGAAGAGAGGGGTCATGGATTTTCCACTAAAGTGGTAAAGAGGCTGCAACATGAGAGTAATGGGTCAGACACAAAGTGGACCTTCTCCAGAAGTTTTATTTTTTTAAGATTTTATTTATTTATGCATACAAGAGCTGGGGTACAGGCCAGAGTCCAGAAAGGTGAGAGCATACACCAGAAACAGAGCCGGGAACAGAGCAGGCAGACTGACTGAAACACACTGCTGAGGGGAGCAGCGGGCACAGCAGGAGAGGTCTGCTGTGCCATGTGGGTCCCCTCCCTGGTGGGCAGCAGGGATCGAACTCGTGCTGCAGTGGCTGCAGTTTGCTTCATAGTGCATTGCTTAACCCACTGTGCCACCAGGGAGGCCCCCTTCAGCAGTTTTAGATGTTGGGATAGGATACAGAGATTTGTTAAACAAGCCCAGAGAGCATCTACTAGATGCCTCATTCTAGCTACTATAAGGCCCTAAAGATGTCAAATCGGGAAGACAGAAAAAAATCCCTGCTCTCACGAGAGCTTGCCTTCTAGTTGGCAAAGACAGGCAATTTCGATAAACTATGAAAATACACCATAAGTCAGATGATGGAAAGTGCCAAGGAGGAAAAATAAAGCTGGGAGGGAGGGTGCGCTAGGTGCTGGGATGGGGTTGGGGGAGCATCAAGCATATTGGCATCCGGTGCAGAGTCCTCTAGGGAGATGGTGTATTTATTATATTTCCCGACAGTTCACCTCTCTGGTGACAGAGACTTATAATTGATGCATAACTTGGGACAAGTGTGTTTCTGAGTATCGCTCCTTCATGTGTAGAATAATAGCAGTTATATGAGTTTTTGCTTTTTTTTTTTACTAGATGACAGTTTCTTATTACCCATTTTACACTTAGTCTGGTTGACTTTTTATTATATTTATTGCTATAATGTTGATTTACAGCACAGTGCACATCTCAGGGATATAGGTTTACCTTGACATCTAGGGCATGGATGTAAAGCCTCAGTGAGACCTGAGAGCCAAGGTCAAGGGGGTTTAAGACTCACTTGTAGGCGGTGGTCAGCATGGATTCTTTTTTTAAAAAAAAATATATATTTTATATTATTTTTCATTTTTGTACAGTGTATATTTCTCATCCCCGTGGGATTCCCATCACCAATTCACTCGTGCACCATCACCATAGTCCCTTGTGCTCATCTTGTTCCTCCTCCCTCCTCCTCCCCTCGGGAATATCTCAGATTTATAGTTGTCTGTTGATTTTGATTCTTTATTTATTGTAATTGATTTTTTTCCTTAGTCCCTTGTTTGTTTCCTCTACATTCCCCCATGAGCGACACCATCTGATATTTTTCTTTTTCTTTCTGGCTTATTTCACTCAACATAATCCATGTTGGTGCAAATTCACTAGCTCCCTCCATGTTGCTGCGAATTGCATGATGCTATCCTTTTTGATTGCTGTGTAATATTCCACAGTATATATATATATGTGGTATATATATATATATATATATACCACACCTTCTTGATCCAGTTATCTATTTTTGGGCATCTGGGTTGTTTCTATAGCCTGTCTATTGTGAAAAGTGCCGTGAAAAACATAGGCGTGCAGGTGTCCTTTTGAATTAGTGTTTTTGTGTCCTTTGGGTAAATTCCTAGGAGTGGGATTGCTGGGTCATATGGAAGCTCCATTTTTAGTAGTTTGAAGAACCTCCACACTGCTTTCCATCGTGCTCGGCCCAGTTTGCATTCCCATCAGCAGTGTAGTAGAGTTTCTTTTTCTCCACATCCTTGCCGGTGTCAGGTAGAGTCTGTGAGGACTGGCACAGAGAGTGCTGTAACCAGCTCTGTTGAAGTTTTGTCCGGGCCACCCCACTGGTCGGTGGCAGAGGTGGTCTCAGGGTTTCACGGGGCAGGGGGGATCCTGGTGAGACTGGGGCCTGGTTTCAAGGCTTCCTCTCGTCCACAGGTCAGGTACAGTGTGGGCAGGTGCACTGCCGGCTGCCTTACACCGCGCCCCCCGTCCACCTCAAAGCCGACATGGATGGGCCGCTCTCCAATCGGGGTGAGAAGGTAAATGCAGCCAGATGGGCTGGGGTGAGTCGGGGCCATGGTGCTGATGTGGGTTCTGGTGCGCCTCGTCATGAGCAGTGCCAGGCCCCTTCGGAGCAGAGCCTCTCCCCCACCCTTGAGCCCCACTGTGCTTCCTGGACAGCCTCTCCAGCAGCCCCCACATTCTGTTGTAGGGTCACGCCAAAGGCCTCTTTGCAGCCCCCAATGGTGGGTGGTCTTCCCTTGTTCAGATTTGTGAATTGGTTATTTTTTATTATTTTTTTAAAGATTTATTTATACATACAAGAGCTGGGGTACAGGCCAGAGTCCAGGGCAGTGAGAAGATTCACCAGAGACAGAGTGGAGAGCAGTACAGGCAGACCACCGAAACACACTGCTGAGGGGAGCAGTGGGCACAGCAGGAGAGGTCTGCTGCGTCATGTGGGTTCCCTCCCTGGCCGGCAGCAGGGATCGAACTTGCGCTGCAGTGGCTGCAGTTTGCTTCATAGTGCATTGCTTAACCCACGGTGCCACCAGGGAGGCCCTGAATTGGTTATTTTGCGCACATTGTGTGCTTCCTGGGCCTCCCTCACTCTCATTCCTTCCTTCCAGTTCTTTTCATTTCTGTCTGTTGGAGGTGAGTCTGCAGTTGGGGTGGGGGGTGGTGGGGCCAGGGAGCAGGTCAGCAGGTAACCTTGGTCTCCTTTGTGAGTCCTGGTCTCTGGCTGTCTAAAGAATTAGGACCGGACAGCCAGAAGGTGCCTAGGCCTCACCCACCCAGGCTGGGAAGCTTGGTGTCCCGGCATCAGAGCCCTCTGCTCATTCTTTCTGAGTTGAAAGAGGACGCAGCAGCTGCGGGCGAGACTACAGGGGGATAGGCACCGCCTCTCTCTCAGCTCCAGGCCACTCTTAATCCACCTTGAAAGCCAGTGATCCTAGAAAGCCTCTCGTTTTAGAAATAGGGAAACTGAGGTCCAGGTAGCACCAGGCACATGGTCTGAAGGAGAACCTGTGCGTGTATTCATTCACTTATTCATTCATCAGCCCACATCTGACTCGTGCCGTACCCCGAGTCTGCTTCCGGGAGCCCAGAGATGAGGATGGCTTGGTCCCTGCCCTCGAGGAGAGTCGTGAGGGAAGACATGGGCTCGCGAGGCCCCTGAGCCATTTGCCATGACAGGCACAGACTTGGGGGCAAAAGCAGTGAGAGTGTCTCGGGCTGCCAGGGAGAGCAGCCCCAACGTGGGGACCTGGAGGCGTCCTCGGAAGCATCACTGTAGCAGTCCTCAGCGGGCCCAGCGGGTGTGGGGCACGGAGAGGAGGCCAGGGCATCGGGCTGGACGCTTCCCAGAGGCCATCCAGTAGGGTAGAGCGGGCTCGCTGTGCTTCAGAATCCGGGTGGGGCGGGGCCTGCAAAGACCCAGAGCCTCTGCCTCAGAGCTGGCGGGAGCAGGGCTGGGGCCCGGGTTCTGGGAGAGTAGTGCCCGGTCCGTGGGATTCTGGTGGGCAGCCAGAGGCGGGGGCCACTCCTGCAGGACGCCCCTCTTACTCCACCTCCTGATTGCACACCTACTGTGTGCTGGGCTCAGTGGGGAGCCGATAGTGCTGTGGTGCGGGCCTAGCGGACAGCTATGTCCGTGAGTGGCTAGCGCTCAACGCAGAGCAACACCCGGGAGGGCAAGCGCCCGGGACACACTCGTCCTAGCAGTGAGAGCAGCTGGGGGTAGCAACTGCCCTGTTCACAGCTGGGCTTGACGCGCCTGTCCGACTGACTCCTTCCACTCCCTCCGTGGCGGCGTCAGATGGCATCCTTGCGGGAAAGACAAGGAAGCTGCGGCTCAGAAGTGACACGACTCATCCTTGTCCGGGCTGCAGTGCGTCTGCTGGCCACCGAAGTCTGCACAGTTCAGGGCTCACTTCCTGCTGTGCATACTCTGCCGTTACGCAGTGCTCTCTCTGGCCTCTCTCTGCACACCCTCCCGGGAGGGTGGTTGTGCATGACTCCGGTTCACACCTGCAGGAGCCGAGGCTCAGATGGAGCGCAGCCAGGGTGACCCAGCCGGGGGCTGCCCTGGCCCAGGGGCTGCGTGGCAGCTGGCACGGCCCTGCCCTCAAGGTGCACCATGCCCCTGGTGACAGGACCATCGTGGGCGAGCTGCACCCTTGGGGACCCAGAAAAGTGAGTGATGAGCTCTAGAGGGGATGCAGCGGGCGAGAAGGGCCTTCCATGTGCAGGGAAGAGTGTGTCTGGAGGGTGGGGAAGCCGGGGGCGAGGACCTTAGAGTGTTCTGTGTGGCTGAGTCCCAGGGAGACGGGTGAAGTGGCAGAGGTCAGATAACCACGGCGGGGACCACTGAGCCCTGCAGGGGCTTGGGCTTATCTGGAGGCAGGCTCAGCCCTGGCGATGAGCCCTTGTCCCCGGCTGCTCAGCTGAGCTCGTCGTTATGTCTGGTTCGGGTGAAGGATGAGCCCGTCTGGCCGGCAGTGTGGGCATGGAGAGTTTCTGGCCCTGCCTTTCGCTGCTGAGCCAGAATTCCCTCTTGTCAGCCACGTCCCTAAGTTCACATCCAGCAGCTCCGCAGAAGTCTCTCTCCCGCCCTCGTGACCTCGCTCCCTCCCACTGCCACGGCTCCCTGCCAGCTCCAGGGGACCTTCTCTGTCCACAGCCTGCCAAGTCCCTGGGGCCCGGGGCTGTCTGTGGCCACTGCAGGGCTGCGTGGGCTTGCTCCCACTTCCTCCAAGCCTGAGCCAGCTTAGCTGTGGGGGGCCTCGTGCTCCGGGGCGGGCCCTGAGCCCCCCCACCCCCCATCAAGACCAGCCTGGCCTGGCCAAGAGAACGGCTCTCAGCTTTCGGGCAGCATCCTCGCCTTTCACCCCTTATAGTTTGGCCACACGCCTGTGAGTTTCCAGAACCACATTTCTTCCTGCTCTTGTCTCCTAACCCCGTACTTTCGGAGCTTGGAAGGTTTGCAGAAATCAGGGCCAAGTGGTCACGATCAGATGGAGACTGAAGCCCTTTGCTCTCGAGAGGAGAGTGTTTCTCTTAAGAGCCCAAAGCTGGACCTCCCGGGGTCCGGGAGGACATGTCAGGAGTTGGGAGAGGCCGTGTCGGGCACTCTGGGCTCGGGCCAACTGAGTCCCAGCTCTGCCCCTTCTCGTGGCGAGCCCCGGGAACAGCCTCTCTGAGCCTCGGCACCTGCAGCGGCAAATGGGCACAGGAATAGTTCCCACCCCGAAGCTCTTGCCGCCGAGAGTAAATGCAGCAACGGCTACCAAGAGCCCAGCGCGGGGTCTGGCACACAGAGGCGCCCCATGCGGGCTGGTTACTCTCACCACGGTCACCGAGCTCATCACCGAGGCGTTCCTCACGGGCACCGATCTGGGCAAGCGACACTTCTGATCCGAGAACAGAACAGCCAGAGGGCTCTGCCACTTGACGTCCCGGGACCCCTTGAAACGTCCTCCTGACACTTCACTAGGGAAAGGCACGTCGCGTTGACCAGAGAGCTGGTAACCCTTGACCCGAGCTTCAGGGAACTGGCATGCCGGCTGCAGGGAGAGCTCAGCTGGGCACGCGAGGTGGAAGAGGGAGAGGGGAAGGGCGCACAGGCCGATGGTTCAGATGTCGGGCCTGGCACGTCTGAGCCACCCGCCTCGGCCTTGTGAAGACTTGGGGTGCTTGAAGCTCTGGGCCCGTGGCCTGGTGCCTAGTCCCGGGAGCACTGCTGTTGGGCATTGTAAATAATGACCCCTGGCTCCGCAGCCAGGCCTGGGTCCCGCGCCGGCACCCCGCTCCGTGACCTGCACCCTCTGAGCCTCACAACTGCACAGTAGACTCCTCCCGCATGGCTTGACAGGCGGCTCTGTGTCCAGGGCCAGCATCTCACTCAGCCTCCCCACTTTTAGGGAGAGGTTTGGTCGCCCTGTTTTTCAGCGGTGGAGACAGGCTGCAGGGATGAAGTGAATTGTCTGCGCTACATATGCGGCAGAGCTGGGTTTGGAGCTCAGGTCTGGACCCAGAGTCACCCTCATCCTCTCTGGCCTCGAGGACTGTGAGGGGCTCTGCCTGGTGGGCAGGACCCCGCTCAGCCACCTCCTCGCCCTCCTGTTGCAGGTCATCCTCTTTCAGTACTGATGCTGCCGGCTCTTCCGCATCCGCCCGTGGGCGCCCCACAGCTGCCCCTCAGCCACTGAGATCCAGTGTCCGAGCTGCTGCCAGGGATGCACCCGCTCCACCTTCGCCCCTTGTCTGCCATCCTGCCCGAAGCAGCTGGGCCCCAGGCCTGGCCTTCCCCTCTCCTGCTGAGACTCGGAACCTGCCAGGAGCACCACAGAGAGCCCCCCTCCCGGAAGGCAGTCTCCCTGGAGCTGGGAATCAGAGTGAAACAACAGCCTGAACTTTCCACCTAGATGGGAGTCGTCTTCGACTTCAGCTGATTCCAATAGCACGAGGCCGAGTTGAATTGTGTGATGCCATCAGCCTTCTCATTTACAGGTTTTCTTTCTGCCCACATTGGCCTTTATTTACTACTTCCTTGGAACCATCTCTGAATTCTGAATAGCCGGCAACCCCCAATGTTATCCACTCTGTTGCTTTTGTCTGGAAAACTCAACAGTGTCTGTGGGATGTCCCCAAAGGAAAGCTATGTTCTAATTTTATCATTTCCATCTGTCTGGTTATGTCAAGTTAATTCAGAGAGAGAAGAGACACTGACCAACCCTGAGAGGCCCCATCGGGCAGAAATGGAGGCCTGCCCAGACCCAGAGGTGGGGGGAGAGGTGGGGCCTGGAAAGGGGGGCAAAGACCCCCATTGGTTTGGAGACCAAGAAGGACAGGCTCACTGGACTGGGAAAGACACCAGCCATTTTAGGGAGAAGAAAGAGAAGACAGGGGAGGGGAGGCCCTCGTCCCACCTGCCGTCCAGCATCTGTGTGCGCGCAGACGTCGCAGAGATGGTGTTCGGGCAGGGGGTGACATTTCTGGGCGTCTGGGCTGGTTAGGATTGGGGATCCTTTTTGGCTACTTGTCCACTCCTGATAGTGGTGCTTTGGGCAGGTCCTCTTTGGGGAGACCACTCCTGGGGAGCTGGGGAGTGGAGCCCTGGGAGCTGGCAGTTAGAATGTTCATGCTGGATCCCTCTCTGAGTGGAGAGAGGGTGTCTGCTGCCTGCTGAGTGCGCAGGATCCCAGCCGTCCCTCTGGGCTTCCCACCAACCCTGCCCGAGCCAGCCCCACCCCCTCTTGGGAACGGCGGCCAGACAGACGGCTGTGCACATCCACACAGGCCTGCTGCAACTCTTCCATCCCAAACAAAAGGGCTTGGGCTACACAAGACCATGATCTGTGTTTCAGGGGACGCCCATTTGTCCTAAGCTTATCCTGTCACTTTAGAAAAACTTGATGTCCTGATGCATTTCCCACTAGGGGCTGCTAGAAAGTGCTTTAGCCCAAATCCTCCTCCTTGCTTTGGTTAACCTGATCTGTTGCTTTTGGAAGGAGATTCTAGGACTGGGAAAACAAGTTCATGGTACCTGTGTATCGGCTGTCCCTCTTTTTGCCCATGGCAGACATCGCAAATCGAATGCGGCACTCTATCTCTCTGAGCCTGGGCAAGCTTTCCACAGTCAAATGTGTGAGCGCCACTTACGAGGAAGCCTGTGCGCCACGTTTGCACTGGGACCCAGAGGAGGGCTAGACATGGGCGCAGCCCAGGAAGGGAACCTGCTTGCTGTCCCTCCTGAACATGGTTCCAGCTGACTCAGGGCAAAGAGACGGCTCAGTGTGTGGTCAGCATAGCTCAGTTCAGAACTCGTCCGGCCAGTAGGGTCCCCCAGCCCTGCCCCGGGTGCCGATGTGAACAGGAGCCACTTGGGCCTGATCCCTGGCTTCGGGAAGCTCTAAACTCTCCTTTGATTTTTTGCTCCTGATGATCCAATGGGCAACCATGTGGTAAGTGACCAGCCGAGCCCTGCCCGGGGCCACCCGGTACCCACTCTGCCTTGAGCTTCCCCCCGGGCCTGTTCCTCACGTGGACCCGTGGTCGTAGCATGTTGCCGTTCAGACACGTCTCCACTCGCCTGTTAGAGCAGCCGGGAATGCACAGGCCATCAGACTATTTATTTAAGTACAAAACAAAAGGGGAAAAACACACACGGGAAAAAAAATTGTAAGCACTTTTTTGTAAAACCAATGTCTGTTTTGTTACATACCTTTCATGTTGTGCTTTGTAAATGTCTTATTTGTGTAATAAATAAAGTTAATGCAAGTAGAAGTGCTGGCACTTACATCCAGAACACACTGGGATTTCGTTTCTTTCCTGCTCCCTGGGTGAGGACTCAGGGCCCCGGTGTCCGGAATATCTGGGCCGCTGGACAGCGCGAACGCCTTCTGGGGAATGGGCAGTGCCTTCGGCCGGTAAACTGGGCGTCACCAGTTTCTCTCTAGGCTGTATGGGGGTCCTGGCTGGCTCTTGACCCAGAGAAGGCCCAGCGGGTCTGCCCAGGAACAGACAACAGAGGGACCCTTCTAAAGTGCTGAGGGGCAGGGTGGAGTTGGAACCTGGCAGATGAGTTCACCGAAGGGGTGCAAAAGAGGTGGTGCTGGGGGGCCGGGGAGGGAGGCATAGAAGAACTTGTTTGGATGGTGGGGGAGATCTGACACGGTGAAGAGAAAGGAACATGGGACAGGAAACGGCTCCAGCCACTCACGCTGGCCTTGGGTTCCAGAGCGGCCGTATCTCGGGAGAGTGCGTCTTTGTGCTGGTGGGCGAACTTAGCGACAGAACAGTTTGTTCAAACCGCAGCTGGAGGGAGAGGAGGGGAGCTGCTCCGTCAGAGGCAGAGGCCCCTCCGGCCTGCAGCCTTCCTCCTCGCCCCACCCCGGCCCTGCAGAGTTCTCGGGAGCCTCAGCCAGGGAGTACGTGGTCATTGCCCCTTCCCGGGCCCTCTTATTATTTTTTTCCTCTCCCACTCGACCCCATCTTTGTGCCTTCCTGTTCTAACCCGTTTATAAAATGCTGATTCAGGGATATGTGTATCTTTGAAAATAGTTTGGTCTCAGCTGTGGGTATGTGTGTGCATCTGTTTACATGAATATGCTTTCTGATTTCAAAACAGTTTGGAAACCCTTGATGAGTTCACCCTATCTTTCTCCCAAGGTGACTCTGCCTTGGAAGGGAGAGGTGATCCCCAACATCCTTCCACAGCACAGATGAAGGGGTCCCAGTCCCCCTTTGACTGGTTGTGTCCCAGCATGCCACCCATGGGTCCTTAGGTCTGTCCCTGCAGACCTGGGTGGGGCCCTCCCGGCCTGCCTGCCTCTCCTGGGCAGCCTTGGTGAACCAAGGCCTAAGTACAGGGCGATGGGCGGGGGTCTGTAGACTCAGCAGCCTCTCAGGAGGAACAGTGATGGAAAGACCCAGGCTGCTTGTGGCCCAGGAGCAACTGATGTTTTCAGCAGACACGGCTACCTCTGGCAGCTGAGGAATGCGTATTCTGTACGTGCAGTAAAGTGAAGCAAGCACATAGTAACCTGCTAAGTGCGTACTCCTTGTACTGTCCCACTCAACCCACACAGCTCCCCTGTGCTTTTAAGCATCATATGTCCATGTCACAGATGAGGAAACTGAAGCTCAGAGAAGTCCAAGGTCACATGATACTGTGGTCGACCTGGTATTTGAACGCAACTGTGTATGATGCCAGAGCCATGCTCCTTCTGTGGCACCACGTGTGCAGAGGGGGTGAGCTCAAACGGGGCAGCTGCCAGGGGAGAGGAGTCTTAGGTAGTCAGCTCTGTCCTACAGCTGTGAGTCTGTAGCCATCCCATCCTACCACCCTGCAAGCCCAAGACTGGTAAGGCAGGAACTTGGTACAGTTTTCAAAAAACCAAACAGCTGGACTTTGTCCTCGGGAGGACTTGGGGTCAAGTGCTGTGTGACTTAGGGCCAGCAATCTCTCTGAATCTCACATTCCTCAGCCAAGGACGGGGAAGGGCAATGCTTAGCTCTCCCTTATAAGCCACCGGGAGGAACAGAGGTACACACTCTGCACATGTTAGTTGCTCATTTAGTTACATAGATCGGTCAACATTAGGTGCTGGTTCTCGGACTGCCAGATACTTAGGAAATACTCAAACGTGGAAGGATTCTAGAGGTCACTCCCAGAGATTCTGATGAGCAGTTCTAGGGGTCCAGGAATGTCTAGTTCATCGTTTTCCCAGGTGAGTCAGATGCGCCGAGAAATTGTTTAGGAAGAGTACACTTGGGGGCCACTTACTGCAGAAAGCCTTTATTCTTGAGTCACACCTAGGTGTTAGAACTCCATCCTCTCTGCCAGGCTGGCCAGGGCCAGCGGTGCAGGAGGAAACCTCTGGCAGGACAGCAGCGCTTACAGCTTGGTCCTGTGGCCCACGATCTCGTCCCAGCCTTTCCGACACGTGCGGATGATCCACTCGTGCTCATCGTCATCTGCAAGGGAAGAGAAGGAACTGGTCCTACCTGGTGCTCCCGGGGCCTCCCTGCTCTGGGGAACCCCCGGGGGGGTCTCCGAACTGGGGTCCACTCCAGGACAGGGGGTAGGGTGGCCCGTGTGGCCAGCCTCTTTAGCTGCATGTTAGATGGATCAGACCTGTGCGTGAAAACCAAATCCTTCCATCGCCCACAGAGGCCAGGTCTGGGGAGCTGGACACAGAAGGGCTCGCAGCGTGTGGGTGTTGCAGATGGGCGCTGCTCAGCCCACCAGCAGCTCCGTGCCAGGCCCCTCTGCGCACTGACGTTATTTTTATTTTTCCTCTTTATCCCCCAAACCCACACCCAGCTCCCCCCACCCTCCCCACCATGTCAGGGGCCCATTCTACTGGTGCGATACATACCCCTAAAAATGCACGCAGCTCTGTAAAACATGTACTGTTGTTTTGTGTGCGAATGTGGTTTCAATTTACAGAGATGGCATTGTGTTGTGAGTTTCATTGTGTCTCACTTTTTTCACTCAGCGCTACATTTTCAAGATCTATTCTTGTTGCGGCGACATGGAGATCTCGTTCTTGGCTTCTTGCTGCTGCCTGATACTCCATGGTGGGCTTCTGGCATGTTTTCTAGCCACCCTCCCGGTGGTGGACACACAGGTTGCCTCCACCTCCCAGTTTCCAGGAAGAACGCTGGGCAGACCTTCCTGGATTTCTGGAAAGACTCCTCGGGTTATATTCCAGGGCGGGTGGGCGAGTGGGGGCTGCGAGCCAGGCAAGCTGGCCCGCTGGGACTCCCACTCTGGGTCTGTGTGTGGGGCACGAAGAGAACCGGCCCCGACCCCCACGCCACACAATGCCAGGGCTGGAGGTGCCCTAGCCCCTCTCCTTGCCCTGTGCCCATTTTTCTGGGGAGAAGCTGGTGAGCCAGGGGACACCGCGAGAGCTGGAAGCTAGAGGGTCAGCGGAATCACGTTCCCCTGGCCTGGAGCTGTTCCCCTTCTCTGAAAGCACCAAGTCCAGCACCTGGGAGGAGCTCAACAGCCTACTGTGTGCTTCTGCTTTACAAGCACCAGACCTCACTCAGCCTCTGTAAAAGCCCAGCAGGGTCTGGCCGCCACGTGTAGAGGGGACAAGCTCTGTCCCATGTCCAGGGGATTCTCACCAAGGACCATCAGGCTGGGAAGTCTTCCCACCCCAGGGCAGACCCTATGGGGCCAGAAGTGGGGGGGTCTGCACCCACAGAACTAGCCTTCTCTGGCTGAACTCACCCCCTCTCCTCATGTGCCCCTCACACCATTTCTCTGTGACCTAAGGAAAAACTTGCTGCCCTGCACATCTGGCCTTTGAGGCCTGTCCTGAGCAGCCAGTGGGCCTCAGTTTCCCCCAAGGAGGCTGCCTGGGGCTCTGCCTGGCTGCAGCCCCGGGGCGCGGAGCAGGACGGTACACAAGGAGTTAAGCGCTGGTGAAGCCCACTTTTGCCACACCGCGAGCAGCCTGGTTGATAATTACAGTTCTGAAGTCTCCAGGCTATTCGAATCAGTGCAGCTGCAACCTCTTCAGTGGTAACCCCTGAAACCAGACAAACTGGGTTTATTGTGCTGAACCAGTCCTCGGGCCCCTCCCTGATCGTTACAAATTGACAGCAATGGACTTAACAGCCCTCTTCACTACCCCTTTCACTCTACCTGGCTGCACAGCCACCAATTTGAATCACAGATGCCTCCCCGCCCGCAGCTGCTCACCAACCCACACGCCACCTCCCCGCGCCTCGCCAGAGGCTCCCCGGACCCTGCCACGCCAGGGTGAGGCCGCTGGAAGCACATTTCATCAATATTTAAAATGGAATTAAACCTGCAGCTTTGATTAATGCCTCCCAGATCCTAGGAGTTGTGATTACTATTTTGCAAATTGCGATTGTTGGAATATGTTAATATGATTGTCTGAGAACATCTTCACCTTCTCAGATAATTTCTCTCCCCCCCCCCACCCTTTTTGGCAAGAGGGGAGGGAGGAAAGGATGGGAAAAAACACCCCACAAACTCTTTAATCATTTGAAAATTATTACCCTCAGCACATTGCCCACGGTTCAGAGGGGGAGAGGGATATTTCTGGTTTGGTGCATTTCTCTTGAAAAGTTCTGGGTCCCCATTGGTTCAGTAATTCCACTGTAGGACACAATTCTAAGGGAATAATCTATTTGTCTTGGTACTATTTAGAATCAAGAAAACGGAAATAACCAACATTTCTAAAACTAAGACAAGGATTACTTTGTCACAATTCATTTAACAAATAATTTCGAAACACCCACTGTGCGTGAGCAGCTCACTAGGTTGGGAGAAACATGTGAGATACTAGGGGATATTTAGCAGCTATTGAAAAAAATATGGTTTCAAGGCTACAGAGCAGTAGAGGGGGCTGTTTTTGATATGATAATAATAAAAAAAGAAAGGTGGGGAGAGGCAAGCGCCAGAACTTCACAGTGTAATCTACCCAATTTGTACACAGAGGAAATATTAAAGATTACAAATCAAAACGTGACTAATGATCAGCTGTGAACACTGGGTCTAGAGGGGCTCTTCAGTTTTGGGGTCTTTCCCAAATATGTCATTAGGGTGTACTGACAATGGAAAAATTGAAATTAACTATTGGCTTCTTTCCTGCCCCCCAGTTTAACGCCTTGGGAATTTCATGCATCTGATACTTGAAATAAGATCTCTCTGTATTCCTAGAAGCGCCAACTGGATTCCTGAACTCCTGCAAAAGTGCAAAGGCCCAGGAGAAAAGCACTGGTAAAAATGCCCAAATTTCATTGAATGGATGCGTCTCCCAGAAGAATTCCACATAACTTATGTGGTGGACGTCTTGCCCTCGGGGAGGCTGACCCTTGTCCCTCACACCTTGGGCGGGGGCTCTGTAGAGTGGCTCCTGCCCAGGGGGACAGCGCAGGGAGAGGGAGGTAGAGCCCCCTTTCTGTGGGAAGACCTGGCCCAGCGCTTCAGCCAGGTGACCCTGGGCAAGGCGAACAGGGGTAAGCCCTGTGGACAGTGGGTACCTAAGTGGGCGCTGACGGCCATGGCCCTCGTCCTCTGTGGTTTTCCTCCCTAACGCCCACCGCTGCAGCCTAATCATGAGAAAACACCAGAAGAACTCCAGTCAAGGGACGTTCTACAAAATGCCTGACCAGACCTCAAGACTGATGTCCAGATGAGGAATGCCTGAGAAATGGTCACAGCCAGAGGAGCCGAAGGGGGTCAAGTTCTCTAAATGTAAGTGGGGTGGGATTGTGGAACAGAAAAAAGAACGTTCGGGAAAGAGGAAACCTGACAGATGAGTGAGCTCTGGTGGGTTCGAATGTATCAGTCAGTATTCGTTCATCCTTTGTAACAAATGGACCCTACAAATGAAGATGGAATAGGGCAACTGGGGGTGGGGGTTTACTAGAAACTTTCTGCACCATTTTTGTAATGATTCTGTCAACCTGAAATTTGTTCTAAAATAACTCGTTATTTTTTAGAAATACACACAATTCAAGGGAGCTCTCCAAAAGTTGAGGTCGATCATATTCTCTGTGAGGAGCAGAAGATTTTTCACACCCAACCATACAGACCAACGTCTTTCATACCTTCTTTCTCTCTTCTACCCCACACACCACACCCTATGGTTCTACATTTCTTTGCACACTTCCTTATTTGTTCTCCTCGCTCTTCATAGTCTGCCAGCTCTCACTGCAGGGACCATGTCTACTTGTGGATCACTGGACCCAGTATACAGTAGGCGCTCAACAAATGATTTGTCAGCTAGAGTCTGGAAATAAGCCTGTCTGCCTTGCTTTGAACGCCATCAGCAAACATTCCCCGAGCACGTACTTTACCCAGGTCTCTGTTCAGTCTCACTGCCTCAGGCCCCTAGTCTGTCTTCCTGCTCAGTCGCTGTTCCTTTTCATTTCACCTTCTCACAGCTATGCCTTGCTCTGCAGTTTTCTTATTTATTTAGATGTTGTCTGTCTCCCCCATTCAAACTGCAAGCTCCCTCGAAACCAGGAGCCCTGTTTGTTGGTTCGCGATGGTGTTGCCAGTGTGATGCTGGCACATGGGAGGTCCTTGGTCCTTATCTACTGAATGACTGAGTCAATCAACAAGTCCAATCCTGTGCCCAGAGCAGGGGGCAGAAGGGACGGAGGCCCAGGAGGGAGCACGGACCAAAGGCCTGGCTCAGACACTCTTGAGGTTTGGGCTTGGCTACCTTCAGGGCAGAGAGCTTTCTTTTTGCTGGTTCTAAAGCTTTGGACCTTGCTGCCACCTGCACACTCTCCCCTGCCCTTCCCCACCCCCCACTGGCTCCAGCCATCACTGAGAACTGGGCTTCTCTAAAGAAGAGAAGGAATTTGCTCTGAGAGGCCCAGATTAGACTTTGAGCACCCCCTGTTGAGAAGGTCTCCTTCGCCTGGATGCCTGGCTGTCCAGATCAGATTTGTCTCCCCTCCAGCCTGCCTCTCCCCTCCCCATGCAGACACCTCACCCCTGCAGTCCACGTGCGCCTGCTCACCAGCGCCTCTGCCTTTGCACATGCTGTTCCTCTGGGGAACACCCTTCCATTCAGCACTGCTTCGGCTCCAGCACTTCTCAGAGCTCAAGCGGGCCCCAGTCACTTCCCAGTTCTGGAGAAAGGCCCACATGAGAGTGTAACAATCATGGTATGTTTCAAACATTTGACAAATGAATGCCTTTAACACAAACAACCACAAGTAACAGAAGTTCGTAATTCCAGGATCTCTTTCAGAGAAATCCATATCCACAGTGCACCCAAAGTGGGTGGCCAGGAAAGGGGGTGAATCTAGAGTTGGCTGATGAACTGGGTCATCTGTGACCCCTCGTGGATGTGTGTGGCCGAGGCCAGGGGCCTCCTGGCTGCTCAAGGCCCCTACCTGGATGCCACCTCCCCTAACCCAGGCCGAGGGCATGGTCACCGTCGGCAGCCTGGGAGCCAGGACTGAGTCACCTCAAGTACAGATCTGGGGCTTACGGAGCATTTAATAATCCGTGGTGAGCAGGCGAATAAAGACCTATCAGTTCGGGTCCATGAAAGCCATAGGCTTACCCTGTGGGATTGGGACAAAAGGGGAAGAATTTCTTCCCCGCCCTCAGTAAACGCAGCTCCTGAGAGGGCAAAGCAGACACGTTAAGCACAAGGCCCAGGCCGGCCGCTGTTTCCCTTTGTGTCAAGGTCCTGGATCGCGCAGCCGACCGCACAGCGGGGAGGGGTCGCTGAGTTGTACCCGGGCACTAACCACACTGGATGCTCCAAGCCCTGCGGCCTGGGGCCGGCCTCCCGGTGAGGGCGGGGAGGGGCAGGCCTGTCTGGGCCAGGGCTGGGTCACCAGGGGTATCCCCGGGGCTATCTCCTGGGGGGCGCAGTGCTGGGGGGGAAGAGACCCTGAAATTCACTAACAGCTGCAGGGCTGTGTGCCTCCCCACGGAGGGCTTGGGCAGAGCGGAAGGACGGAGAGACGGGCTTTGTTGCCTGGCCTGAGGGGACAGCTGGGACGGGTGTCCTCTCTAGGTCTCCCTTCCTCGTCCACGAAGGGGCTGCCTGGAGGTCTCCTGAGCACGTGGAGTGAGAACATCCCTGAAGAGTGCAGAGTGCCCGCTGCGCGGGAAATGCCCGCGTTGTCTTTGCAAAGTGGGCTCGATGAACCTGCCAGCAGCTTGTGGATGGACTTGGATAAGCCACTGCCCCTCTCTGAGCCGCCCTGGGCTTAGGGGTTGACCAGACCTCCCGCGGAAGGCAGAGCGAGGACCAGCCGTGGTGACCGGCAGAGGTGGGCACCGGGCAGTGAGAGCCAGAGGTTCTTCGGTTCCCAGGGCCTCCCCAGAGCAGCTCAGGGCCCTTGCTCAGAGTGCCGGACCTCTGGTTCCCGTGGGGATGGAGGCGGGGTCAGGGGAGGAGGCCTTAGAGGATGCTGAGGCCAGAGGCCAAGAGATCAGTGAGCTCAGCTAATGATTTTTGCTCCAAGAGCGGTGGGCAGGCTGGGGCAGGCCAGCCTCGTGAGGGCAAAGGGGCAGACTCAGGTTGTCGGCACCGCAAGCCTGGCTCTGCTCCTCCTTGGCATGCCTTGGCAGCCGGTACACCTGGGGCACACTCCTGTGTGTGTGAAGTGGGGGAGCAGGGTGGGGATGGAAAAGGGAGGAGACCAAGATGAAAGGCTTCCAGCCTGGGGACAGGGGAAGAGGCTCAGTGGGCTGGCCCAGGAGCTGCTCAGTGGGAGAGGGTCTCTCCTCCCCCAGCTGTCTGGTTGAGGATGAGGGGGCGAAGGCTTAGAGGGGCGAAAGGACTTGGCCCGCTTGGAGGGGGAGACCTGGGGCGCAGGTGTGAGTGCCGCTCCCTGGGGCTGTGTCCTGCACAGACGTTGTGGATGTGTGAGGCTCCACCTGAGTGCAGTGTGTAGCGTGCGTGCTGAGTGTGAGCGAGGGGCTGAGCGCGGGGGGGCGGAGTGTCGGCTCGTGGGGCGTGTGTGGGTGTGAGTCCCTCAAGTTTTAGTGTGTGTGAGTGAGATGCTGAGGGAGGGGCCCATTGCCCACACCCCCACAGAGCCTGGGGCTCATCCAGGAGGCCAGGCCTCCCGCTCTGGGGAAGGAGGCTCTGTCCTGAGCACTGCCCTCTTTTCCTGGGGTCAAGGCCCCTCTTAGCAGCACCTGTGAATCCTGGCTCAAGGCAGGGGTGGGAGGTGCACAGCAAACCGGGCGCCCCGGCCGGCGAGTGGGTGCTGTCCCCATAGCCTGTCCACGCCCTCTGTGCAAATGCAGGTCTGTGTGAGCTGGTGGGCAGGGCCAGGCCCCGAGGGTAGCCAGAGCCCACAGTGAGGGTGGTGGCACCCTGGCACCCCGGTGTAACTCCTCACAACAGAGAGGCTTTGAACTTTGCTGCTGTGCGCTGGCCAGAGACCCTGGCCACGCCTCCTCCGATGTCACTGCGGTGGCCCAGGCAGAGCCCGCCATCAGCAGGAGGACCGCGGGGCCTGCCCTTGCTTCTCCTGTAGAGGAGCATCCTCTGGGCTCCTGGCAGGTGGGGTGGAGGGAGAGGGGGCATGCCGGGTGCAGGCAGGGGTGAGTTAGACCAGCTGCTGGAAAATGAGCTGTGCAGGGCCCAGCACCCACAAGCTTCCTAAGGCTTGTTCAGAGAAGCTGGGAAAGATGACTGACTCTAAAATATAAAAAGGGAAACTGAAATTAATAAATGTTGTAATTGATGCATTCAGGCATAATTATTAAATTTAGAAATAAAAATAATTTATTGCACTTGAGATCAATTTGTAAGCTTGGTTTCCTCCTTTTGCCAGAATTCTCCAGTAGGCTCATGGCTCTCAAGAAATCACAGCCAATTGTTAAAAGACTTGTAGTCACACAATTTACCAAGCAAAGTTTCAAAGATCCTTTCAAAGTTTTAACCGCAAAAAGAAATTATATTTCATGTGGGAGTGTGGATACATTTTGCTTTAATATGTTGAAAGGACTGGGGTGAGGCCTCCCGGGTCACACTTAGGGCTGGGTCCCAGCTCGGGGTGAGTCAGGAAGATGGCTGCCTGGGACAAGAAGCACCTCGGGGTGCAGGCGCCTGGTCTCATGCAGCCCTCCCAGCCACCCCTGCCTGGGGCCCAGCTGGCGTGGCCTCAGGTGGGAGCTTCAGGAAAAGCGCCCTTGGTCATCACGACCCTCGGGACTCTCTTGACAAGGCTGCGTGATGCAGGAGGACGTCTCGCTAAGCGCCGCACGGCCAGTCTTCTGACGTCTGACATTGCTCCTGGCTGTCCCCACTGCCCCAGTCTCAACCCAGCCCCCAGTAACTCCCAGCTGGAGGACACAGGTCCCTACTGGCAGATACACAGGTCCCTCCTGCAGTCCATCATCCACACGCAACTGGAGAGCAGAGGCAGAAGGGGCAGTCAGAGCAAAGGACACGGGGCAGGTGGGAAGGGGGAGCGAGTTCTTCCGCTGTTGGGGTGCAGAGGCTACTAGCGTTTCCCTAAATACTGGAACCAGTACCCACACAAAGGAGGCACCCAGAGAGGAGACCAACTTCTTCACGTCTCCCCATACGCACGCCCAATCGAGTGAGAAGCGAAGTCGCCAACACCATTCTGACAGCTATTCTCGCTCCCTCTCCCCACTTGTGCCTTGCCAGCACGCGTCAGTGAATGTCTAAACATCTTCACGACACCTCGCTGGTAACAGGCAGTTCAGAGAAGCCAAGGACCAAGGTCAAGGTTACTTGGCCGGCCTGCTCCCCCTTCCCACCTGCCCCGTGTCCTTTGCTCTGTCTGACTGCCTCTTCTGCCTCTGCTCTCCAGCTGCGTGTGGATGATGGACTGCAGGAGGGACCTGTGTATCTGCCAATAGGGACCTGTGTTCTCCAGCTGGGAGCTACTGGGGGCTGGGTTGAGGCTGGGGCAGTGGGGACAGCCAGGAGCAATGTCAGACGTCAGATTTAAGGATCTGCAGAAGTCAGTAACAGCCCAGAACACACACAGCCCTCCCTGCAATCCCGCAAAGCCAGCGTGATCATGCCTTCTCACTGGGGAGGGAGCCGAGGCTGGCAGAGGTGAAATCCTCTGCTGGGCTCACTCATCTGGAGAGGGGCCTCAGGGTTGTGGCCAAGTCCATCTTGGAGATGCAGCCGCCACCATTATATGCTTCTCTGAAAAGTCCTCCGAACTGCCCTGGCTTTACTCACTGTCTGAAGAACTGAAGCTGAGCGCCTTCACCTGACGTTTGAGGCTGTCTCTGGCCCACTGTGCCCCTCCATCTGGAATGCCCAGCTCCAGTGCACTTCTATGCACCCATCAAAGCCCAGTCTGTCATCATTGCCTGCGGGAAGCCTCCCTTGATTTTTTTTTTCCTCACCCACCAACACGCCAGCGGGTCTCTGAGCCTCCCTTGAGACTCTAAGCCCCTGCATTTCTTGGTGCCTTTGCTCATGCAGTTCCTTTCCTTCCATATACCCAAATCCACCTCTCATCCTTTATGGCCCAGCCAACCACCAGCTTCTCATCATCCTGTCTACTTGGGACATATGTGCTCTTCTCTGTGCCCTTCCCACACACCCACACTGTGCCCCTGGCTCCAGGAGAACATGTCTGATTTTTTTTTTGGGGGGTGGGGAGTTTCACATCTGCTATTTCAAATTAAATATCAACATAAACATCACAGGGAGTATCGTAATGTCCGATTTCCTTCCATAGCCTCATTTTTACGGTTTATGCTATTTGCATTCTGAACCCACCTGGTGGGTGGGAGGCTCATGACTGGCACTTGAGCACTGGGGCTCCCTTCCTCTTGGAGAACACCCAGCCCTGCGAGGGGTTGGAGGGAAGTGCACTTAGTCTGGCCCCCAAGTGAGACTCCGGTGTCTGCAGGGCCCTGTGTGTGGTGGGATCTCAGGGGCCTGAGGCTCCAGGCGGATGAGAAATGATGAGGCTGCAGGAGGGCACATCCAGAACAAGGCCTAGGACTGGGCGGAGAGGTCCGGCAGCAGCAGACCTCCAGTCCTGTCTTGAAATCCCACCAAAAGCAGGTGGGAGGAGGGCAGTGTGCCGAGGTGACTCTGGCTCCTCCTTTGGGGCCATGGAGTCAAGGACACCCTGCTTCTCAACCACCAGTGTGGTCCCCCACACACAGGTGAAAACAATCACAGCTGTGACCTTGGACAAGCATGGCTCACCCACGATCTCAACCGCTCAGCACACCCTGGAAGGAGGCTCCTATTTCTACACCCACTTTTCAGACCAGGCAACTGACTTAAGATGCCAGCTCCAGGACACGCGGCAGGAAGTACAAGCCGGGGTCCGATGACCAGTCTGACTCCGAAGCCCGCCCAGAGCCCTGCCAGCCTGTCCTGAACTGAGGTGCTTCCAGCCAGCGCCCCAAATGCGAGGCTTGGGCTGAGAGGGGAGGCGCCTTCCGCATGGGGCGGGGGCGCCCCCCTCACCCCCTCTGGCCTGGCTCTCCCTTCCATTAACGGGGACAAAACCAGCCATTCGGCCACTGGCAGGGGACTGCCGGGGGGCCAGGGGGACACACTGTTCCAGAATCTCACGGGATGGGGAATATGCAAGGCCCTTGGAATTGGTGTGGGAGAGAGGCTGGCAAAGGGTGACTCCCACAGGGAGGTGGCAAGTAGGGCAGGCTGTTATCCCCGGGCAGTGACCTTGGTGGGGCCCTGACTGGCCTCCAGTCACTGGCTCCGCCCCCTCCGGAGGCGCCCTGCGAGGAAGCCACAGCTTCCCTCTCCGGTTCACAGCATGGCCTGCGGGTTCAAATCCCAATGTCTCCCCTCACCAGCTGCATCTGTCAGGAACTAACTGACTTGCTGAGCCCCAGTTTCCCCAATTGTCAAACAGGGACGCCAGAGAGCTCCCCAGGCCCCAGGCTGTGGCGCAGTTGAGTTCTCAGCTTCTCCAACACGGCCCTTCTTGCCCTTGTGCTTGAGGCAAACCGCCGAGCGTGGTCTGCTGGACTTTCCCCCGCAGTAACAAGCGTGATATTATCCCTCCGCAAAGTCTTCATTACGCGCTGCTAACAATACGGTGGCTAAGGCGGGAGGCCCCGCGTGCCAGGCTCCAGGTGATTACAACATTTGGGTAAATTGCCTTTTGTCTCCAGGAGAGATGACGGCGGGAGGCGGCTGTGCAGGAGCCATGCTCGCGTTTTCCAGAAGTGACAAGGGAAGCATCTGGGAGGAGGCGGCACAGGCAGAAGCGGCCCAGTGAGAGAACTGGGATTTAGGCCGGCTCTAGCGGACAGGTGATTTGCCTTCTCTGGGTCTCGGGTCTTGTTCTGTCAGTGGTTCCCATCTTGTTTGTTTTGAACCATGAAGTGGGCAGGGAACTATCCAGGAAAAAGAACCACACTGTGATCTGACACGTGTAGTGAGTCGGTGTTGTCTCTTTCCAAGTAAACTCTGGCTTCTCAGTCAGAACCAGACCAAGTGTCCTCTTGGTGGCTCACCTCAATTTTCTCATCTGTAAAATGGGGACTGTAAAGACGACTGTTTTGCAGGGTAACTGCGAGGACCAGATGAAAGAAAATACAGTATATGAAGTGCTTACACCAGTGCCTGGACATAGCGCCCAGTGGAGCTGGTTATTATTCCTCTCCTGTGCTGTCCGCTGAAATAAAATTGAGTCACCTTCGTGTAGCGACAGGCCTGTTCCTTCACTGCCATTTTTGCGGCAGCATTGTAATTTACTCTAAGAATATACTGTGTGTTATTTAATCCGTTCCTTCCCGCTGGACATTTGGGGCGCTGCCAGTTTTCAACTAATAATGCCAAAGCAACTTCAGAAGATCGTTTCCAGCTCTTCTAGAGTTGGGAGGGATGGAGATAAACGCCAGTGTCTGGCACTGCCATGCCTCTGTGAACTGGGCATCTTGGAGCTGGCCCGGTAAAGCAGAAAGAGGAAAGCCTCTGGGGGCCCATGAGCTCAAGGGGAGCCCCAGTCCCTAACCGATTTCCTGGGGAGATCCTTTAACCTCACCAAGCCTCAGTTTCCTCGTTTGTCAAATACACCCCTACTCCGCCTCTGCCCTCTCAGTTGAGTTCCTGGTGCCGGTAAGTGCTTGGTCTGTGCTGGTTCTCACCACACTGCCATGTCCATTTTCTTCTTCCTCTTTCTGGGGACGCCAGCTACCACCTCCCCAAGACTCCCAATCACACGGGCCAGGTCCCCTAGCTGGACTCTACTTCACACCCTTTCTTCCCATTGTCCTGGGTCCATGCAAAAGAAGCCTGCGATCTTGATTTTAAATTCTGTCTGGAGCCCACAGGTTCAAAGGCACAGGGGCCCTCGTTGCCAATAATCACTGGTATACGATGTTTTTAAGAAGCTAAAGCCATTGTTTCTGATTGAAGGCAAGTTGGTGCTATTTTGAAGAGCTGTGCGATTAAGCTGTGGCGTTATCTCTCTAACCACTGGGAATTAGATGCTGTTTGAAAGATTTGTGAGCTCTAGGACATTTGCCAGATGTGCTTGATTCCACATTTCAGACAACAAAGGGGATAATGTTGGCGGGAATCTTCACGGCATTTCTGATGATCAGGGTATTCTCTGGGGATGGTACTGAGACCTTTCGGGGAAGAATTTCAGCTTTTACATAAACTAATTTGGGATGCTCACTCTCTGTCTTCCACAAAGCAAATTTAGTTCATTGTTAGTTGTATATGTTAAAATGGTTATGAGGGTTTTTTCCTTTGAATATTAATAATGTGCCTTTCATCTGAGACATTCACATGGGGTGTCATTAATTGCGGGGAGGGAGTAAGGATTAGTGGTGCAGTTATTTTGCAAATGACTCCTGCTAGTAACGTTGAGGCAAGCAACAGCCCCATGAAGAGACAACATGCAAACAGCTAACACGGCTGGAGCTTATTCTCCGGAGAGCCTTGAAAGGGGCACGGAGGAGGGGAAGGGTTAGCGCTAATCTCCCACTCTCCCACCATATTAAAGGTAATTATCCCAAATATCTTCAAATGCCTCCTCATTGGTCTACCGTGTGCAAAGGACCCTTTTCCAAATAAGGTAGCATCTCATTTTGGGGACCGTGGTGTTTTTGTCTTAAGACTCTAAAATGGACCTTTTCGTTCATTCAGGAACATCGCTGAGCTCCTGCTGGGTTCCAGGAACTGTGTTTGGTGGAGGAGCAGCGATGAATGAAACAGCCCTGCCAGGGAGGGGAGAGAGCGAGGACACAACACCAGCGAGGAGAATGAAAAGAGTCTTTGGGGCAGAGTTGGACTCGACTGTGACTCTGTCGCCGGCATTGTGAGGGTGTCCCTGTGGCTCGTGAAGACTATCCACTGGGGAAGGTAGAGGAGGGACAGAGGTGATACGCAGGTAAGGCCTTAGCTTACGCCTCTCCCTGTTTCGTTTCAAGCTTTGGACGGACAGGCCGAGGTGCATGCCGTCCGACTGGGTCACAGCTGCAGACTTGATGGCCTTCTGCTCTGTGCTGAGCATTGAGGGATGAGGAAGGGAGGGTCGTGGAAGTTCAGAGAGTGAAGGTGAACCCAAGGTGACTCTTCTGCAGGGCCAGCTTGTGGCCTCCTGTGAACTGAGCGCACCAGTCTGAGCTGCCCTGGGGCGGGTGTCGTGACAGCAGAGGCTCGGACTGCTGTGTCTGCAGGACAGACTGTCGCCCACCTCGGGCCCGACCAGCATGCGTGCCTTCAGGATGCCAACAGGAAGCACTGTTTATGGGGGCAGATGGGAATGCAGAGGAAAACAGACAATGGACAGAGGCCTGAGTCAGTCCCTGGCTGGGTGAGGTGAGTCAAGGTAATGACTAGGTGGCCGTGAACCCCTGCAGAACCCCTCTTAGTGGTTTCCGGGACATTCTCAGCTCGATCTGTCCTATATTATCAGAACCAAAATACCCCTTGGCTACCTTTGTCCTCCATCATAGCCTCTTAAGGTTGGAATGACCCTAGACATTATCCGGCCTAACTCCCTCATTTGACAGATGAAGAGCAAAGGACCCAGAGAGGGCAGGCATCGGCCCAGGTCAGCCAGCAGGCAGCCAGAGAGCCAGGCCAGGCCACCATGCCTCTACCCTACAGCCTGTGGTCCTTCCGATGCCCCTTTTTTGCCAGCTTGCCAGAAGCATCCACTATCTAATCGTACCTGCTCTGCCCCCGTCTCTGTATGTAACTAGAGAAATTTTCAAAAGGATGAATCAGTTACTGTTCTAGCTGCCTGAAACTTTCCTTTGCCCTGCCCTCTTTATTCCCTCCCCCACCCCCATCACCCCATTCCCCACCTTTAGGTGAAAAGATACCCGTAATCTTTCCAGCTGTCCTCATTCACTCCAACTCTTGCTCCTGTCTTGCTCTTCTTCCCCTGATATGTTGTCATCTCATGCTCCAGGAACTTCATGGAAGCCCCAGGATATGCTTGAAGTCTTCCATCTCTAACCCTTTGCACATGCTGTTCCCTCTGCTTTAACACTCTTCCAACCCTACTGGACTCGTCTGCTCTTCCTTAGGGTTTCACATGACATCTTGCTTCTCCCTGGCCTGCTGCCTCACGGCTGGGGCTCCCTACTGGGTTCTCTGGCAGCAACTCTGTACCGTTATGACCCACTGCACTGCCAGTTTCTCCTGCTCCTGTGCCACTGACCACCTTCATGCCTAAGCAAAGCCAGACCCACAGCAGAGGCCGGTAAGTCACTGTTGACGAGACAATCATCCATGTCCATCCTTCTCCTAAGAATGGCCTTCCCTGCCCAGGATGTGACTTTTCAAGATTTGGTTTTCTAAAGCAGCTTTAGGTTCACAACAAAATTGAAAGGAAGATGCAGAGATTTTGCATGGTCCCCCTGGCCTGCCTTCCCCTGACCATCACCCCCTGAAGGGTACACCTCTTACCACTGATGAGCCCACAGGGACATGTCGCCTCACCCAAAGTCCAAAGCCCACACTAGGGTCGCCTCTTGGTGTTGTACAATCTTTGGCCTGGACAAGGTATGATGTCATGCAGCCGCCACTGCAGTGTCATCCCAGATGCACCTTCTTTGTGTCCAGAAGAGGAGTCTCGATGCCGAGTGACAAAAGGGACATATGGCCCGGTTGTGAAGCTACTGATCTTGACGTCGTGCCTTCTAGACTCGGCTTCTTGAGGCTGGGGCTGGGACAGCGTGGATATTTGTGCTTTGCCGGCTGGGCCCGTCGAGCGCTTCGAGGCAGACAGAGGGAGAGGACACACGCTCTTCTGTGGTGCTTGCTGCTTACATTGGTGGTAAGTTTCTCAGCAGAGACATTTCACATCCAGCTTCCGGTTTTTTCCACTGGAATCGATGTGGCTGTATCATTCTCTCTCCAGAGGCCCCGATGGGAAATGCCCCCTCTCCGTGGAGGTCTGGGTGGCAGATCCTTGGCCTTCTGACAAGTTTAATTACCCAATCTCTTGCTTTTCTCCCCCAGTTCTTGAGGTGGTGGCTGCTTCCCGCAGTTACTTTCTCAATGTTCTTTCATTTATAGTTGCTCGCATGTACAGTTCCTAATACCTATTTAGCCAACTGCCTGATAGGAAATTCCTGCTGCTTTGATGACTACAGTCTGCAAATTTCTGGGGAGATGAGACAAAGTCCCTGCTAATATGGATCTTACAGTCTAGTGCCAAGACAGATATTAAGCAATTAGTTGTGTGAGTACTTAATTCCAGTTGAAAGCAGTGGTGAAACTACAAGAGATACTAGCATCTTAAAGGCCCAGTTTAGCACTGTTCAACTGAGGACCTTCTCTTATTAGATCAAGAAGCATCGTGATGGACCATGGGAACCTAGGAACACCCAGCAGAACCATTCCTACTCTGCCCTGCGTTCGTAGGGAGGGAAGTCGGTCAAGGAGACTGCTGGGGGCCCGGAAGGAGGTGCACTTGCCCTGCTTGTCCAGGAGCACCTGAGGTGGTTTAAGGTGTCTAAGCTGCAGGGGTCATTGGAAACATCAGCTAACAGCTCCCTTGCTCCTTCCTAGAGCCACAGGGCCGCTCCCTGGGTATCACGGAGTCGCTGAGTACATTCCCCATAAGGAAAGGAGACGCTCATCATCAGATGTTTGTCTTTTATCAGCAATAGCTTTTTTCTCACCAAAGGCAAGTGTGTCTGTGCACACGCAGGCACACACCTATGTGAGGATGGGAGAAGAGAAGGCCCCAGGCCACGGGCAGCAGCGCAAACATACCTGCATTCCGCAGAAAGCGATTCTTATAATCTTTGATGATCCTCGTCTTGGGGTCGTAGAAGCCGTCGCCACAATCATAGCAGCCTTCGGGGATTTTTCTAGGTGGGTCCATATTGGTGAGTTGGGAGATACCTTGAAAGGACATAATGGATAATTAATTCACCACCAAGGCCAAATCCACGCACAGCCCCCTCTCCACAGTGGTAGGGTCTTGGGGACTAGCCTGGCTGGCCTCTTCCTTCGACCACACCCCTTTTCTAGAGACAGTAGATAAGGGCTCGGGTTCTGGAGTCAGAGAGAGGTGCCTCTGATGGTGCCTCTGAGTCTGCCACGTGGGTGGAAAGGCACATCTGGGACAGGCGTGGCATCGAGGTGGCAAAGCCCAGGGGCAGGAGCCATTGTGCCTCATTCAGAAAAGCGTGGGGGCAGGGCATGCATAGGGCGCAGAGCAGACGGGCTGGGTGGGCAGGAGTCAGGGCACTGAGAACCTTGACTTTCACCAGTTACCACGTTAGCTGCTGGGCACTGAGCTTACTGAGTGCCAGGCATGGCGCTGTGTGCTGGTCTCCTACCACGTCCCCTCACTCTCACAGCCACCCATGGCTCCACTATCTAGATGAGAAAACTGAGCAGGCTCACCTGGAGGTTCTGCGGGATCCGAGGCCCCACCCAGCCCCGGGTCCCCGAGCACACGCTCCTTGAGCGCTGCTCCAGTGCAGCACGACCGACTGCTGCGCCCTGCACCTACGTGTGTGCAAGAGGCCAGGGAAACATGCACTTTGTGTGCATTGCCTCATTCACAACAGGCTCGAGCGTAGATGATGCTACCGCCCCGCTCTGCAGGGGAGACACGGCACAGAGCGAATGTGCTGTGAGTGGTCTCTGGCGGAACCACGGCAGTGACATTTGAGGACCGGGCTTTCTGGCTGCAGACCTGGCTCTTCTGACTCTGCGGCCCCTGCTGGATGCCTCCCGCCCTTGGTTACTTCCGCGCCTGGGCCCACTGATGCAGAGCTGTCTTTCCCTCGGGTGTGAAGGGGGAGGGAGGGGGCGAAGGAGGCGGCTGGGTACCTGCAGGCTTCAGGCCGTAGCAGATCTCGGTGTAAAACCTCCGGTCATAGCCGTCGCAGTAATGCCAGTTCTCCCCTTCGTACTGCAGTCCATCCGTGAAGGTGTAGGTGCCCTGGAAGAGGGGGGCCCGCCCAGCACGCGGGGCAGCGGGAGCTCAAACCCTCTGGCCGAGGAGCACAGATATCAAGGAGGATGTGGCCTTTTCACTGCCTCAGAAAAGTGATAACCTCCACGGCTGTCATGGCAGTGACGATTAGGGATACAAAGTGCCTTGTTCTGTGCCTGGAACTCAGAATATGGCAGCTCATGCTGTGACCTTGGGTGGATGACCAGCCCTCTCCAGCCCTGGCTTCTTCCTTTATAAAAGTTGGACGATAATGGTATTGGTTTAAAAGGGTTGAGCCAATGACAGGCAATGTGAAGCAGTGCCCAGCTCCCAGTAAGCAATCAATAAATGTTCGTTTTTATGAGTCTTTTACTATAATCATAGCTGAAAAGGTCATGGCCCTTTATCCGAACGCATTCTGCTTTCGCCCCCCTAGTGCTGAAGGAAGCCTCAGGATGCAGGCCTCACACTGGCCTGTGGCTCAGGAAACGGGGGTGGAAATTCCAATACTATTAATTCATGTGTGACCTTGGGCAAATCACACCCCCTTCCTGGCAATGTGCTAGGCACTGGGGACACAGGGCTGAATAAGACTGGGGCTGAGATTCTCTAAGCTGGAAAGCAAGGTGTATTTCTTAACCTTTTTTTTTGGTTATGAGTCAACCACCGTACAACTCCTTAGTGAAACTGATAAGGGCTACAGATCTTTTCCCAGAGAAAAACAGAGTCCAGCATACATAGACACTCTTGTATATAAGTTGGAAGGTTTCATGGATGCCCTGGATTCTACCCACAGCCCAAAGATCCCTGGTTAGACCCCGTGGCCTGGCTGACTTGCCACGATAGCAATGGTGGTGGTGGTGGTGGCAGTAACTGTAAGAGCCAACGTGACGGAGTGACTCCCCCTCTTGTAAGCAGCCCGGGGGTGCTAGTACTATTGTGGCAGGTGAACGATGGTTCCCCCAAAGGTGTCCACTTCTGACCTCTGGAACCTGTGATCATGCCACCTTACATAGTAAAAGGGACTTGCAGATGTGACTTAAGGGTCTTGAGCTGGGAGATGATTCTGGATCATCTGGGCAGGCCCAATGTCATCACAAGGGTCCCCCAAGAGAAGACAGGAGAGTCAGAGTCACAGAAGATGTGGTGGTGATAGAAGCAGCAGAGAGCAGGAGAGGGGATGACAGAAGTGGAGGTGAGAGTGACATGTGGCTGTGAGCTAGAATACACAGACAGCTTCCAGAGGCTGGAGAAGGCAAGGAAATGGAGCCTACAGAGAGCCTCTGAAAGGAATGCAGCCCCGCTGATCTGGTTGGGACTTCGGACTTCCAGGACTGTTAGTAAGTTTCTGTTGTTTGAAGGCACTGAGTTTTTGGTAATTTGTTACAGCAGCAATAGTGAACTAATACAAACACTGTCCTCAGTTTATAGACCAGGAATGCAAGTCTCAGAGGGGGAAGTCATGGGCTCAAGGTCACACAGTTAGTGGCATAAGGATTCAAACTCATCCTGGCCTCTCCATGGAACCTTCTGGATCCAAGAAGAGAATTCCAGAGCCCTAGAACAGCAAGAGGAAGGGGCCTGAGGGAGTGGAAGGAGGGGGGCACCAGCAGGGAGGGCAGGGGTCTACTCCTGTCTGGGCTCTCCCCTTCTCAGCCTCCCTTCCCAGCCCCCCTTCCCAGGCTGATCACCTTTATGGCCAATCCCTTTTCCCAAATGCCATCGTATCTGCTCCCGCTGGGGAAGTACAGGGTTCCTTGGCCATGAAACATGCCGTCCTTCATCTCCCCGACATATCTCGTCTCGGTAGGGAGGATGTATTCAGCACTGCCCTCCATCCTGGAAGGACAAAGGGAAGTCACTGAGCCCCGCGTGGCAGCTGGAGGATCAGGACAGGCGGGCATGGGAGGGCTAGCGGGAGCTTCTTCTGGGATCCTCAGAGACCACTGTCCCAGCGATATACTGTTCAAAAGCCTTTGTTTCCCTCAAACGCTCAAAAATGAGGGGGCTGTGTTTTCTCAGGGAAGGGCAGGGTTCAGTCTATATTTGTGCTGCCTCTCACCTGCCAGCTGTCCTGTAGTTCATGCTGCCCCTGAAAACACCCACTTGGAGGCCCAGAAAGGGGAGGAACGTGCAAAGTGAAGCTAAGACTAGGTTCCTAGGAGCTGGTTCTGTGTCTTATCTGTCACCCGAGACCAGCACACCCCTGCCCCCTGCCCACAGGGGGACATTTAGAAAACATGACATATAGGCGGGAGACAAGGGATTGAGTCTTAGTTCCCGTTGTTAGAGTATCATCTTGGAGACTTTCCTAAACCTTTCCGTTTGTCCGTGTTCCCTCCTGCCTTCGATCCTTTTAGCCAACAAATATGCATGGAGCACCTAGTACGTACGAGGCGCTGGGCAGGGTCTGGGCAGCTGGATGCCACACGGACACAGAGGGATCAAAGCAGTCACAGCCCCTGTGCCCCAGGAGTGGGGTGGGACGCACAGTTACAGAGTGTGTGTGCGTGCCAGGCAGAGGGTGGACAGGCCCCTCCGGGGGCACAGCGCAGGATGCCCAGCTCCACCCACGGACCAGCTTCATCGTGTGTGCAGTGGCTGAGACTAACCAGGTAGAGAGTGACAGTTTTCCTAGTGGAGGGCCTGACATCATGGAGCACTGAAGAAGTAGATTTTCATTCATTTATTCAATCCTTCCCCACTAGCTAAAGTCACCTCTCTAACTTGGCCTTGGGACTACTTTAGGCTTTTGTCTGTGCCTCTGTTGGACATTTAGCACTTTCTCCCTGCATCAGGGGTGTGTGCCCCCTCTCCCCTCTTTAATCACTTTTGGAGATGAAGACCATAGTATCCTCAGCGCCAGTATCTACCACATAAGGAATGAAGGAAATAGAAAAGCCCGTGACTGACGGCCTGGCTGACAGAGCTGCCGTGGCGGCACAGGCCCCGGCACGAGAGCACTGGGGTTGAGGAACAGCCTCTGAGCCACACAGACCTGCGGCCCAGGCTGGGATCCACTTCTCCGTGCCTGTGTGACCTTGAGCAACTTCCTTCATCTCTCAGGACCTGAGCTTCTTATTTATAAAAATTGGGATAATGACAACACTCCTGTTCCTCCACTCCTGACCCAATGCTGTTGGGGATAATGCAATAATAGTTACGGGATCAAAGCTGATCTTGGCATGTAACAAGAGTTCAAAGATTATTCTGCTTTTACTCTGTTGCAAGACATGGGAGGAGAGAGAACTCCTCTTCTCCTTTTCCCCATCTTTTTGCAGTCTCCTTCTAACCTTTTTGTAAACTCCACTCCCTTTCACTGAACTTTCAACTGGACATCATTACTCAGACCTACAGATATCTCCAGTTCACCCAAAATGGAACTCATTCTCTCTTCCTCCAAAAAGTCCCATCCTCAGAGTTCTCAACTTCTACAAATGGTATCAGAATCCTCTCACTAGTTCAGTGAGAAAGCATTTGCTTAGCATGCATGAAGCCCTGGGTTCAATCCCCAGAGCCTCCAAAGGCAAGTGCTGTAAAATGAGGACGATGGCCTTTATCTCATGGGATTGCTGTGAGCAGGGGAAAGATTTAGGCAAAGACATTAGATGAAATTGTTTTCTCACTTATTTGTTTGCTGGAAATACACCAACCAGAATATCAATTCCAAGAGTAAGGATATTATCATTTGTTAGTCTTACCCCATATCTAAAAAAAGTGGCAGATAGCAAACACGTGGAATGAATAAATCTCAGCTCTTCTGCTGAGTTTTGATACCTGTCATTGAGCAAGTCATTTCATTTCTCTGCATATACATTTGCTTGAACTGTAAGGTGGGAACAAACAATCCTACCTGAACGGGTAGTTCTGAAGTTTAAAGAATATAGTTTGTGGAAGTGGCACCAAGTGCCTTTGCAAAGGCAAAAAGACTTCTTTGCCCAAGCACAGATGTTGAAGACATAGTGAATCAAATGGGGGCCTTACCTCCCATCTACAAATTCCCCAATATATTGGCTCCCCGTGTACTCCATGGAGCTGGCCTCTTGCTTCCAATGCTTGGGATCCGGGAGTCTTTCTGCATACCCCTTCACTATGACAACAGGGGGTGGGCGGAGCCGACGCTAAGACCCGCCCCCAAGTTCTCCCAGAAAGTCCAGGTGTTGCGCATGCTCTGTGACTCGCGGTTGGGCCGTGCAGTGCGCTTGCGTGTCGCTGGCTGCGCATGCGCAGGCGCTAGGCGGCCCTGTTCGGCGGTCGAAAGGGGAGTTCAAGGAGACGGGGGCGACGCGGCTGCGGCTGCTTCCTCCGGGTCGGGGCTACAGCCATCATGCCGGGGATAGTGGAGCTGCCTACTCTGGAGGAGCTGGAAGTGCAGGAGGTGAGGCTCGTCCGGAGGACAGGCACCCAGGGCATATGACAGCTTTTCGGGCCCAGGCCCAGCATTGCTTCGCCTTAGCGGACGGTGGACCCCGGGTACCCCTACCCTTTACCCCTCGGCAGTGGGCACAGGAGAACCCCCAGATGTCCTCTCCTCAGATCAGGGCATCACCCGCCGCTTTCCGCTTCCCACGGTGTCTTGAGAATACTCACCCCCCTTTCCCCCCAGGCGACTTGCTCTCCGGACGTGAATGTTAAGTGGTACTTTTTATTAAACACCGACCAGGGCCGCTTCACTTATTTTACGCCACTTCATACTCAAAACTCCTTCCGAAGTGAGCAAACAATCCCAGGTGCTCGCAGTCGAGGCAGAGTCATTTAAGAAGCAGCTTTGGTGCTCAGGGCATGAGTGTGGAGCGTAGAAGGCGCAGAAGAGGAGCTGATACTGGAGAGTGAATTTGCTAACAGTCCTGGGAAGGTGTTTGGTAATAGGACATTTAAAACATTGGTTTATTCAAAGGCTATCATTTGAATAATTATCGCTGTGCAGACACTGGAAAATAAGAGAGAATCCCAGCTCTCAGAGAGCTTATAATCTAACAGGAAGACAGACACATAAAGAGACAATTACAGTAGAGTGTAGTTAGTGCTATGAGCAGAGAAGACGGTATAATGCTAATTGTAGCAAAGGTGATGTGATGGGGCCTTTTCTAGATGTCAGGCAGGATGCTCCTGGCTTTTCATGCACTAATTCCACCAGTCCTCTGGGCAGCTCCATACTTGGTGCCTCTGCTTTAGAGATCAGGAAATACACGTGAGAGTAGAAGTGATTTGCCCAGGGTCACATAGCTAGAAAGTGGTAGAGTGGGAGTATGAGCCCAAGTCTACTTCTGCTATATTTTGGCAGAAGTTCTGAAGTGTGAGAAGGCTTAGCAGAGCCTTTGTGTTTAGGAACATAAGTGCAGTTGCATGTGACTCTAGTGTGGGAAGCAGCACTTGCTGAGCCGGAAGTACCTTGGGCTGATGCTGGGCAGCAAGGCCCAGACTAAATAGTCGGGATTTCATTTTGTAAGTGAAGCACACAGGGTATAGGTTCTGGGAATGGCATGGGAGCATCAGTGGCAGAATGGGATAGATCAGGCTTCCCTGGAGGGGAGGGAAGACAAGACTAGATATTACAGGCTGGCAAGTACATCCCAGACGCTAGAAAATGTTTACCTGCATTACTTCATTCCATCTTCTTCATGCCTGTGAGAACTGCAGCTATTATTATTAGAATAAATGAGTATTTCCTAAGAAGTACCCCCTAAGGAGGGGTGGGGAAGGAGCACTACCAATAGTCAGTCTTTCCGTTGTTGTCCCACTGTGAAGCTGGTTGACCTTGGGTTGTAGTTTTCATTGGAACTTTAATTTGGTCTCACAAACATGGAGGTCCGACTTCCTGCAGAAAAGTTTCTATATCTGGAAAAGGTTTGCCTTTAGGGTGCAGACACAGTTGAGTGAGAAACAGGTAGTTACAGAAATAACTAAAATACAAGATAAAGTATGATTAAATGCTGTGGAAAAGGGGCAGACATGGTTTAAGAAGAGTAGTATTTGAAGTTGGATCTAAATTCTAGGCCTAACTGCCCAGTTACCTTGATTAGTCACTCTCAGCAATTGCAGACAGTTATTTTATTTGTAAGATGAAGTGATTCCAGCTGTATAATTCTCTGAGGCTGTCCAGGGTCCAGGGAAAGCACATCTTGGGCATAATGTAAGACTTGGTTAAATGGCTTTCTAAGGGAGGGTGGGACCTAAGCAAAGACAAGAAGATGGGAAAATGCAGGACCCAAAACTGGGTGCAGGGAGCAGTGAGCTCTGTGTTCTGGGAGAAGAGCAAATAGCCTCTGTTTGCAGGGCCATGGGTAAGAAGCCTGGAAAGATAGTTTGGGTCCAGAGGCTTTCAGTGCCCTGTAAGAATCTTAGGCTTTGTTCTGATTTTGTGTTCCAAGGGTTTTGTGGCTGATTTGTTTTTGTAGCAGAATAAAATAAGAATATCAAGGAGATCACTCCCGTAGCTCCCTGCAGAATGGAAGGAAGAGATTCAAAGAAAACCAGGGAAACTGGTCTTGGTGGCTATTGAAATAATTGAGGAAGATATTAATGACCCTAACATTATGGGTGACTGACTGTTTCTTACAGATTTATCCAGAACTGATCAGACATGACAACAAATTAGATCAGAAGTAGGAAAGGTTGAGGCGTCAATGTCAGATATTTACCCCAACAGTAGAAGCCACAAGAAGGAAAAAGTTTAAGAGGCAAGTTAAACATATTTTGCACCTCACTGACTTGGAGTTGTAACACATCCCTATGGACAAAGTACTCAGTCTTTGAGATTGGAAACTCCAATTGACAATTCTAAGTAAAATAATAGCCAATATTGATGATGTGCTTTCTACATGCTGGACACCATTCTGAATATTTTTATAGTTATTAACTCATTCTCATCGTGGTCTTGTCAGATAAGTACCCTTATACCCCATTTTACATAAATTAGGTAAAAAGGAAGGCAGAGTATAATGCAAGAGAGTGCAGACATGGTTTAAGGAGGAGAGAATGGGACTAGAGGACTGGGTGTACGTCGTAAGACTGCCTCCCTTGCTGTTCACACCTGCAGACCATAAACCTGCTCTGTAGTCAGGCTGTTGTGAAAATAAATGCAAAAGGACGTTGGAGTGCTGCCTGGTTTGAGACAAAGGGAGCTGAATGAGTTTGAGGGTGTTTGTGGTGAGCAGCTGTGAAGAGATTGTTTCTGTTGGAATTCATCAGCCTTAGTGAAGAAGCGGGTGAGGGGACATGGCGACATCTGCAGAACTTTGCACCTCAGTGACTGGCATGTACTGGGCCTGACTGGAGGTCACAGCTCTGGATCCCCTTTGTGCTTGCCACCGGCCCGCTGTGTGGTCTGGAGCGCTTCTCCGCTTTTCCTCGGGACAGAGTCGATGTGAGGTTCTTGTCCTTCATTTCTCTGTGACAGCATATTTAACATGCCTGACGACACGGCTGTCCCTGGGTCTTTATAAGAATGCCACATGTGTAGGGAGATGAAGCAGAGAATGCCATTGGGTTATGATAACTAGGAAGGCATTTGAGCAATCAAACCAGCCACTTTTAAAGATATTTTAAGGCATTTGATGAGGAAGTAAATGTAGCTGACATTTTTAAAAAGATACTGCACTTTAAAAAAAAGTTGAGTCTTGATTTATATTCTCCCTTTATTGGTAGGTAATAAAGCAAATGTCTACCACTCAACCTCAATAAAATCTTATCAAAGACCATAATACAAAAAGATTTTAAACATCTGTTGGATTTTTCATGGTAGATTTCACTTACGTCAGAACTTTATCTTTGCTTTGACAATTACAATTGTAATATTAATAGACATAGTTGTAACCTTATTCTCCTCTTCCTATATTGCACAGAAGTTACCTCCTTCATCTTTTATTATCTTTTATCTTAATAATTTAACCTAAGCTGTGTGAAATTTATAAAAAGTTAAAGGCTGTTCTCAAGTAAAAATCCTTAATATTTGCAAATCAAATCCAGTGGCTTATGAAAGTATAATTCACAATGACGGATTAGATTTTATTATAGCTACTTTGGATCAGTTTTAGAAGCTCAGTTAATGCTACATCTATAGAGTAATAAAAAAGAACATGAAAATGTTAGTCTTTCCTGATCAAAAGACAATGGTGAGAGGAAGCCAGTTAGCATCAGACAGAAACATCCTTAATGAGGAATGTCCAGCAGCTACTTCCCACCCACAGCAGTAAATCTCCCAAGGCTCAGCAGAGCAAGTGTGCCTGCCGCCACCCTTGTCCACGCGCGTCATCCTGGAGGTCTTGGTGAGAGAATTAGATAGGAAAAGAGAAGGGGTGGGGAGGATCAGTCAGAAAGGAAAGGAGACGTAGTTCTGTATAAATGGAAGTTTTCCTTTCATCTTAAACTTCGTATCAACTGGCAGTTGAGTAAGGTGGGAGACAGTACCATGCAGACAAGCAGTAACCAGCTTGAAAAGCTAATACAAGTATCCTACTTAGCATCAAAAATGTTGAAATACGGAGGAGTAAGTAATAAATATGCACAATTCCTATATGAAGGACCCTAGACTTTTTTAACTGAAGGAAATAAAAATGGCCTATGTGGTAATCAAGATCGAGGACATAATTCTGGATGAGAGAGAGTACGTAATTCACATGTCGTGTACCTCTTGGCTTCCCGGTGAGTGCTCACCAGCCACTGTTTTGGTTACTTGGGCAGTAGTAAAGGGTAGTTGTAGTTTGACTCGGGGAGATGTGGCGTTCTGGAGGTGTTAGGGCACTACTGACAGTGCATTCCCTACCCGCGCGGAGCGTGCGCTCTAGTGGTCACACAGGACGGTGGCTTATGTAATGTAGTTGATACAGTTCCACTGCAAAGTACTGGGAGTGTTCACCTGAAAGAAGAGCCAAGGAGGTTTTAAAAAGAAGAATGATGGGGAGCATGGTCCTCTGAGACAACAAAAGTTCTGCTAAGTCACAGTAATTATAATAAATCACTGTGGTATTGGCCCAGGAAAAGGAAACACAGAAAAGAAGCCAGTGGGGCCTGGGCAGCAGCAGCTCTGGGGACAGGCCTGGACGGCATGCCCCGCTCCCTGTGGGCCAGCTGTAACTGCATCGGGCTGCTCAGCGTGCCCGGGAACGCGAGTGGGGTCGTGGGCCCCATGCGTAAACACTGGAATTTGAAAGGATGTGCAACTTTCAGTTCCTTATTATTGGTAACAACTTGTTGGACTAGATGCTCCTTTTCCCTTCCAGTCTCATAGTTTGTGATTCTTTAGTCCTCTGGGAATTTTCTCTGGCCTCCTATTACCTTCCTTCCTGGAGAAGAGACTCTTGATGCTCCCCTCAGATCCGGGAGCCGCCAGCTCCCCTCAGAGCTTCACGCCGTTTGCTAGAGCTGTCACTAGGGTAGGTGTATCAAGCTGGCGAGATGGTTGTCCCACAGTAGAGGACTGAAAAGCCTTGCTCTCTGAGGAGCTACAGGTCATAAAGGAGTGGGGTGGCCGCTCGGCAGCCAGAGTGGACTGCCTTTGGGTCCCTCTGTGGCAGCATGAGGTGAAGTTGTGGGGTCCTGGTCACCATGTGCTGTTCCCATTGCCTCCCCAGGTGAAGGTCAGCTCCTCGGTGCTCAAAGCCGCCGCCCACCACTATGGCGCACAGTGCGACAAGCCCAACAAGGAGTTCATGTTGTGCCGCTGGGAGGAGAAGGACCCCAGGCGGTGTCTGGAGGAGGGCAAGCTCGTCAACAAGTGTGCTCTGGACTTCTTCAGGTAAGTTTGGGCACCGGTGCTTATTCCAGGCTCATCAAGGCATGTGTGCCTCGGTGAGCATCCAGCTGGATAAATGGAAGGGACGTTTCCATCTTCATTTTGGAGCACAAGGCTGAGCCCAGAGAGACCTAAGAAAGCACTCAATACACGATGCAGTTGTTTTTGTTACTTGCTTTTACTTCTTGGCCTGTTCGGTAATCTCCATGGCTCTCAGTTTCCAAATTGTAGAATAATACTCGTGTACAGAGGCTTGCCATGAGCAATATGAAAAGTGACCTAGAAGCGGCTCGGCACGGCGTTCACAGACCGGCGTGCTCCTGGAGGTCTGTGCGGCGCACAGAGCATTTTCCGAGGCCTTTGCGTCGCGCTCGACAATGACCGTAAACAATCCGAATTGTATAATTACAGAAAAACGTCACTTCAGCTACCTCTTTAGGCAGAACTCTAATAAAAGGGACAGAAACACATCTCAGAGGGAATTGGCTTGCGTAACTGCGAAGCCCAGAAATGGGACTGGCATCCAGCAGGCCTGGACTCATGGGCTTACACCTTACACCATTTCACTGCCGCTTGGCGTCTTTTTGCCCCTCCTCATCTCCACCAGTCTCTGACTTCTGCTTTTCTCTGTCAAACTCATTTTCAAGGACACTTTCCTGCTGTAGCAAAAATGGCCCCTGGCTACCCCACGCGGCTGTTCTCTGCTTAGCCAAGCAGGGCCAGTCTCCAGACTGAGCAGAGGCCGCTGGACGGAGCTGGTCTGCTTGGCTGGGTCAGACGCATGACTTAGGGTCGGTGGTTGTTCAGGAGACAGAATGCTGTGATTGGTCAGGCCAGAAGCGGGGAGTAGACGTAGGTTCACCCTGACCTCTTTGTGGAGAGATTGGGAGGGGTCGTTCCCCAAGGAAGAACCAGAACGATGTCACAGAAGCGTAGCGAGTGTGTGCTGGCCGGCGACAGCCGCGGATGTCCACTGTCATGATGTCGGAGGAAGGAGTCCCATTCCTTCACACAACGCCTGCTTTCCTTCTTTCTTGCTTCTGTGTCTTTGTCCACATGCAGGGTTTTTTTGAGGTTAAAGTCAAGGTGTGTGCATTTTCAATTTAAAAATTGTTTTTACTAGAAACTGTTGGAAACATTCTTTCCAGGGTGTCGTTCCAGTAATTTATAATGGCTGTATAATACTCAAAGCAGCCGTGATGTACCTGATGTACTCCTCTCATTAAACATTGTTGTTGATTCTAATTTTTGATCGTTTTGGATGTCTGATTTATCCATATTACCTTTGATTTCCTTTGTGTGCATTTTTTCAAAAACTGAGTCAGTTTATATTGCCCTTAGAACTGACCAGCATTGCATATTCTTTCAGTATTTAATGGGAAAAAATGATCATTTATTCTTGTTTGAATTTGCATTGATTTGATTGCCAGCAAGGAGTGAGTGTTTAATTTAAAAAACTTTTAGTTTCCAGGAGAACTTTGGCAAAGCATGTTTCTCGCAGCCCAGAGATGCTAGGGTGTCCAGTGGGGGATGTTGTCCTTCCCAAGCCCCACGGTGCCTGCCGCCTCTGCAGGAGGAGCTATTTGCGGCAGAAGGCCTGAGTGGGGAATTGTGTGTGAGGTGTAGGGCCTGATGCTCGAGCGGTCTCAGCCTGAAGGAGTGCAAGCCTCCCCGAGGACGGCGCCCAGCCGCAGGGAGACTTCTGATGGAGCTCCGGTGGTGCGCTCTTGTGGTGCACGGATGGCTGTGTCAGTGAGGCTAGCGCCACTCAGAAGTGTTTCCCAGGCTCCCCGCTCACACTCCCGGCAGTCCCCTGTTATGCCCATTGTACCCAGATGGGTGGTGGAAACTGCTAGGTCTGGTTGTCACCCAGGAAGGGGACAGAGCAGGAGCGGAAAACAGGTCACTCACTCCGTATTTCTAGGCCAGCTCTAGGCTCTCCTGAGCCTCGGGAATGAGATCCCTGCTGAGGGTAGCTGGGTCCTTGGAATGTAACAGACAAGCACCTCATACTTCCAAATTATCATCCTGATGCTCTGCATTTCTCCACTGTCTTTAATACTGCTTTTCTCTAAAATAATGCTATTTTACTCTTGCTTGAATTCATTTATTTGATAGTTAGAAGGATTGAATAGCAAGGGGGGAAATTTGCAAAATAATTGAGGATTATTCCTTTTCTACATGAAAGTTACCTTTCCTTCCGTCATTTTTGGTGGTCCCCAGATGAATTATATGCCATCTTGCTTCTTAACAGAGAGTACCAAACATAATTCCATTATTTTCTTCACGACAAGGATTCATCTCTTTTCCACCCAGTGCGTTACTAAAATCAGCTTGAGGAGAGCCAGGCAGTTTGCCTACTCTCCAGCCACCCCAGCATATCCTGTGTGTTAGTTTGTGTATATGCTTTTTGTACTGCTGCCTCTTTAGCCATTGTCATACGTAACCGCACCCCCATTTCTGGTTATGCCTCTTCCTCTTCTGAACTTGCTGCACCGACCATCTTAAGACTTGGATGTAAAGAAAAGAGTGAACAGGCTCCAGCCAGGAGTGCTGTCCTCTGGTTAGCCTGCACACACCTTCACCCCCCCTTTTGGTGCATAAAGAATTTAGGTCTTATTTCCCAGAGAGCTTTTCTTACCTCGAGGATCTCCCAAGATGTCTTTTGAGGTCATAGTATTTCTTCCCCTACTTTTCTGCTTTCGTCGCAGCAAAGGGCCACCCCTAACCCAGCCCTCTCTTCCAGGCAGATAAAGCTTCACTGTGCAGAGCCTTTCACAGAATACTGGACCTGCATCGACTATTCTGGCCTGCAGTTGTTTCGTCGCTGTCGGAAACAGCAGGCCAAGTTTGACCAGTGTGTGTTGGACAAACTGGGCTGGGTGCGGCCCGACCTGGGAGAGCTGTCCAAGGTAAGGAGGGCCCCCTGCAGGGTCCACGCTCTCACTGAGGGGTGGGCAAAGGCAAGAGGGGGCCAGAAAAGGTTCTGTGAGAACAGATGTGGTATGAGAATGCCATATTTACCAAACAGGTATTTAGGAAGTGATTCTTCACAGTCCAGAGAGGATTTATCTAGTAGGCATATTCTTTTAAATCGATCTTCTAACACATACAGATTTGTTTTGGTTAATTAGCTAAGTGAAGAACAGAAAGGTGTAGAGGAGAGTGAGCCAGAGGGGACACCCGGTTGAGAATATTGAGGTGTTGTAGATTCACTGGATGGAGGCTTATGCTAGATTTTTCAGGAACATAAACTAAGATTTTAAAAACTTCGTGTCTATAGTTTGGTTTGCTTCATAGTGCGTTGCTTAACCCACTGCGCCACCAGGGAGGCCCTCGTGTCTATAGTCTGGAAACTGAGTTTTCTTCCCCCTCTATTTCCTGTCCCGGGTGGCACCACCATCTGCTGAAGCACTGGAACTAGACCCAGCAGAGCTGCACTCCCCCCTCCTTGCCTGCACACTCGTCAGTTCCTGTGTGCGCGCATCTCCCCAAGTGGTTTTGGAGTCTTGCCGCTGCCCCTGTTCTTGGACAGGACTTCTTGACCTGAATTTCCGGGGTGGGGTCGTTTCAGATGTAGGAAGAGCGCGCGGCCTCTGAAACTGCAGAATTTCACGTGTAATTCCATCCTCACTCTAGGTGTGGTCTTTGTGGGGAACAAGTACCGTTTCTTCTTGAAGACTTTTCAGGGGTATTGCTTGTAAACTGGAAGCTTCCTTTCCATATCCTGGCATCCAGGGCCCTCTGTCATCTGGCCTTGCCCTGCTCTTGCGCGCGCCACCTCCTTTCCCTCTGGGAACAGCCTAGGTAGCAAGACTCAGGGAATCAAATTCAGATTAAAATGGAGACAGGCAGCACTGTGATCTCGGGTCCACTGCTTACCTGCTGTGGGGTCCCGGCAGCTGCCTGATGTTCCTGTCATCCCACAGCATTACCCCCTGGCTTTCTGTGAGGATTGAGCTAGAGTACCGACGCGAATTTGCAGCACGGTGCCTGGTCCAGGGGCCGGGTTGCTGCCACCCCCCGCTGTGTGTGGGCCTGCGGGGGCTGAGCATACGCTGCTGTCACGAGTGGAGGGAAGGCGTAGCGGGGGTTTTGTTTTCAAATATGGCTTGATTCTCTTCAGATACCGTCTTTTGTTGCACTGAATAAGTTATTTTAAATAGTTCCTAATTCTCAGCTGAAGAGTAGTAGAACTTCCATATTTAATAAAGAAAACTACTTTTGCTCATTCTGTTTCTCATGAAAGGAGAATGAACAAATCATGCTGTTTAAGAAAGCATTATTTATTCCTGAATCTTTTAGTAACATTAAAAACACCTGTAAAATAAAAGGCTATTGTCTTCCTTTCAAAAGTGTTTTTCTTTAAGAGGATTATCAGCTTTAGTTATGCTTAAGTTCAGTATCGAGTGTCTTTCTAGAAAGATAATCAACTGAATAAAACCCGAAGTTCTGTTTCTGCGGGCTTGCGGGCCCTCTGCACTCTGCTGTGCCCCATAACTTCCTGCTCACATGTTTGTCTCGCTCAGACGCCTTCTCTGGGGTTCCTCGCTTTCCTAGTGGGGTGACGCTTTATCAGCCTTGTTCTGTCATCCTAATGACATTAATACTGAACATTTCTGGAGCACCTAGTGTACCTCAGGTGCTTCCACGTCTCATCCCGACCCCCTGAGGGGTGCCTCTACCCTGCGGGTGTTTGAAGGTTCCTGTAGGCTGTTCACCTGGTGATGGCCTGACCACATGCTTCTCCTCTGTTCAGGGTGGTGCAGAAGAGGAAGTTCTTTAGTCTCCCCATAGTGATGTATCTTTATTTTTTTTTCTAAAGATTTATTTATTTATGCATACAAGCACTGGGGTACAGGCTAGAGGTGTGGGGCTGAGAGGATTCACCACAGACAGAGCAGGGAGCAGAACAGGCAGATCAACGGAAGTACACTGCTGAGGGGAGCAGCGGGCACAGCAGGAGAGGTCTGCTGCGCCATGTGGGTCCCCTCCCTGGCCGGCGGCAGGGACCGAACTCGTGCTGCAGTGGCTGCTGTTTGCTTCATAGTGCGTTGCTTAACCCATTGCGCCACCAGGGAGGCCCGTAATATATCTTTAAAGGGGCCCTTTTAAGTTTGAGAAACATTTTCTTGGATGTCATAGATCTTTTGAATTCCTTAAAGAGCTTCCAGTGCCAGCTTAGGCATTTGGAATTATTCTCTCATGCAGTGAGGAGCCATAGGTGATGTCTAGTTATAGCAGAAAGGGAGAAAACTGTTTCCAAAGCAAATAAGAAACGCCTGTGGACTTGCACAAGGAGACTTGGGCCCTTGCTCCGGCTCTCACACGACCGTGTCTGAATCTTAGGCGAGTCACCGCCCCGCGCTACCTCTGAGCTGCAGGTGAGGGTGCCGCAGAGGGTGGTCAGGAGCTAACGTGTGACGTGTCCATAGAAACGTTGTTCACAGTAAGTGGTTTTTGAGTTTGAACATCTGGGAAGATTAATCTGGTCATACTACATCAAGTGACTTGGAGTTCAGACCACTAGTTAAGAAGACTTAAAAATTGGTCTTCTCTCCTTCCTCACCTTTAAAATGAGAAATTGCCTCTGGGTTTCCGGTGGAGATTTTTGTGACCACCAGGAGATAATGGGTGTGAACGCCTTCTCTGGCTCCATCTCTGTGGTTCAGTGGTTAGCCTCCACGCTTTGCCGCAGGCAGATGGGATTAAGTCGCTCCCCTGCTTCAGCTGCAACTTGTTACCATCAGGTTAGCCAGACACGTCAGCGTGTTGCTGGTCCCCCTCGTCGTGCTGCCCTTGCGGGCCGCGTAGCGTGGTTTTGGGGCAGGCAGATCTGTCTCTTGAGTGCTAGTCCCCCACTGTTAACTGGGACACCCCAGTGAACCTCTGCGAAAGGCCATTAGGAATGTGAGGATGAAGCGGAATCGTGTGCTCAGGACACTTCTAGCAGCAGTGTGTGCTTGGTTAGGGGCTTCGTCGCCCTCTGCTTTCCTGTGGCCTTTGCTTCAGTTGTTCTAGAGACCTGCCTCTCTCGAGATGCAGTTGTTTACTTGGAATGTCGTTCCCTTCCTACTCTTCCTAGCTGCTCATCCTTCAAGATAAAGCTAAGTGTCACCCCTCAGAAGGAGTCCAGGCCCCTCGCCTTGGACGGGTGGCTCTGTGGAGTCCTTGCTTCCCCAGTGGTGGTGGTTGATGCGTTGGGGGGCCGTGGTTGATATTCTTGTCTGGCTCCTTCACTAGACCTCAAGCCCCCTGTGGACAGTGCGGTGCGTGTTCCCTTCTGTAGCCCTGATGTTTACCACGTGCAAGGCACAAAGTCGGCTTTCTTCAGCAGCAGATGTGTCTGAATGTGACCGTTGGGGCTTCAAAGAAGTAGCTGGGCAGCAGGACACAGGAACCCACAGAAGACACGTTCGGGTCATAGACCGCGCCGCCTGATCTTCAACTTTGCCTCTTTCCTCTCCGCCCTCCGCAGGTCACCAAGGTGAAAACAGATAGACCGTTACCAGAGAATCCCTATCACTCGAGACCAAGACCCGAGCCCAACCCTGAGATACAAGGAGATCTGAAGCCTGCCAAGCATGGCAGCCGCCTGTTTTTCTGGAATATGTGAAGATGGGTCAGTGGCCCACAGCCACGCGCCTGGACAACCACTGATGCTGTTTGCACCGACTGATAGGGTGTTCTTTCCGGGATCACAAACATTAACAAAAAAGTTAATTTATGTGACTTGGCAGTTATTCTATACCATTTCCTGACCATTAAAAATTTTAAAGGAAACAGTTGTATTTTATTATGTTTTATATAACCTTTTGGCCTTTAAAGATGACTTCCCCTTGCTTTTTCTTCTTGTGGTCCTGCCCGTTCCTCTTTTGGCTTCCAGTAGGCACTCCAGTGGCAGGGGAGCCGCGTTAGAGCGCGCAGAAGTGACCGAAGGAACGTCTGTCTCCTGAGATGGCCCCATCATGTCGGAGTTCGCGCATTCTGAAGTCCCTGTCTTCCATCCGACGTCTCAGACAAATGGGTTTGCCCAAAGGTCACAGCAGGGCAGTGTCCAGGGTAGAAGTGAAGAAACACTTGAGCCTTGTGACTCAGGCCATGGGAGGGGCTCCTGGCCGGGCCTTCCATGGTCCTGCTCAGAGTTTCTTAAAGAACCAAACTTCCACCACTTCCCCTCGATAGCCCATCCTCAAGCGTTATAACCCAGATGTTTTTCCTGATAGACAAGGGAGGTGGAGGCTGAACTCCCAACTCCAAAGCCAGGAAGTCGGGAGGTCTGAGTGTCAATTCCAACCTTGGGTGTGTTCCTTAACCTCTTGTGAGAGGTTGAATTTGAGGACAAACTAAAGGGAACATGCTTATCTACCTCCTAGGCAGGTTAAAGCCACAAGTATTTATAAAGCTCTTTGGTTCAAAGCCCTATTATGTCTCTTTTCCCTTTTCATTCAGTTCCTTTTTCACCGGAGGCTGTTTCCTCTCCTTCTTGACTGGGTCACTTGACACCTTCTGGCTGTGGCCTTAAGTTGCATCTGACTGCACAAGTGATTTCAGGCCTTGCTTTCCCATTTGCAGAGCTCTAAAAAGTGAAGTTTTGGGATTGTCTTTTCAAAGGCCTTTCTATTCCCCATTTGTTTTTAAATAAAAACACATTTTAATTCCTGGCAGAAATAAAATACCACAAAACTTATAACAATACAGAAGTGGAAGTTGACACTGTGGTTTGATATATTCAGTCATTTTTTACTTCAATACTTAACCTCTCTTCCTGTCACAGCGTGCTGTCAGGAATAGCTGAATTACCTGCAGAAAGTTCAAACTAAATGTAAAATCATTTCGTTCAGACTATGCCTTTACTCGGTTAGTACTTACCTCCCATTCTAAGTGCTCTAAGTGGGGAAGGTGAGGTACAGGGTCTGGTGCCCCAAGTGGGAGACTGTCACAGGCACTGGGAGCATTTTGGGTGAATCTTAACTCTGAGCTGTTGTGCAAAAGTTCCTGGGCAGCCACCTTTGCCTTATTCTGCTATTTTGTGGGAAAAATAAAAAAGTTCTTATATTTTTGAAACGGTGAAATCAATGTTCATGAACCTCTTGGTGACCAAGTACATGGAAGTTACCTCTGGTGGGGAAAGTGAATGTCGCCACAAGTTGGTTCCCCAAGCTCTGGCACTTGCATAAATCACAACACTGAGCCTGGTGCCTTGTGCTAGTGTCTTTACATGCATCACCTCCCTTGGTGCTCCAGACCCTCCCAGATTCTATCCTATGCCACCCCCACTTAACAGATGAAGGGCCTAAAGCTCAGGGAGTGGTTGAGAAGCCCCAGTCTTCATAATGTGAGAGATGGTGGATATGGGACATAAATGAAGACTGGTTCCAGCAGTCCACTTTCAAGGTCATTGCTGCTTCTCGGCCTTAGATACTTGCTGCCATCACTTGAGGCTTAGATACTGAAGCCCGTGTCCCTCCTCCAGGGGCCTTCACTGGTCTGCAGTAAGACCAGGGCTGGGAGTTTTTGAAACTCCACGGTTCCTCGAAGGGGAAACCAAGGTGTAAGACTGCCGGCTGATGTGTACCGCGCAGGTCCAGGGGGTTAAATGCCAGTAAATGGTGGTGATGCTGAGATTTAAATCCATGTCTATCAGATTCCAAGCCCGTACACCTGCGGTTCTTATTAAACTGAAGATTTGATAGGCCTTGGGGTGCTGTCACTACTGGCCCGTAGACCGCGCGTGGAGGAACAAGATGCAATAAATCCCTGTTCTGAGGTCAGGCTCTGTGTCCAACTGCCCTATCCCACTCGCTAATGTGAACTCGACTATGTAGAACCAGGGCACCGAGTCCTAAGCTGTTAATGGCTTCAAATTCAATTCTAGGATGTTTTAACTTTTGCCCAAGTTGGACCGCAAGCAGTTCTTGCCTTGCTTGGAATTCCTTGAACAAAGAAACTCACGTTGGGCTTTCCTGTATTCTGGATAGCATTACACCACATCATTGCCTTCTAGGACCAAAGAGCCTAAGTAAAGCTAGAATTCCTAAAATCCCTCACAACAAAAGCATCTCACAACTGCAGTAGGTGAAAGGTCACGGGACAATCTGAAAGTCGCTGTGAAGGATCCCCGCTTCCGAAAACCGTCCTGCTCCTTTGGGCTGGAGAATACATCTAATTCCTTACATTTCCAAGGGAACTTTATCTGCCCCCTTTCCTCTGCCAAGCCTGTTCCTGTCTTCCCTATCTGAGTTAACGGTGGCTCCATCCTTCCACTGTCAGAGCATGAGGTGCACCTTTGGCTCCTTCCGCTCCCCCACTCCGTGTTCCAGGCCAGCACCGCTGAGCTCCTGCAATCTCTCCCATTTGTTCCTTCCTCCTTATCTGGCAGTCACTGTCCCAGCCTGCCTCTGTTGCCCTGGCCTGGGTGATTCACACTACGCTTGATTGGTCTCCTCCGGCCATCTCACCCTCCATACCATCTTCCCACTTGCTGCCTGACCTCTGTAGCTCAAAAACCTTCGGTGGCCCCCAAGTGCCTGTTAACTGAAGTCCAAATCCTGACTGGCGTCCTGGCACCCTGGGGTCTCTCTAACGTGACCCTTCAAGAGTGCTTGAGTTTCCAGAGCTTTACCGACAACGACACGACCACGACATTGCCATCTGCTCGCTGGCAAGCAACCCTCCCCCCACTTCTGCCTCTTGAAAGTTTACCCATCTCCCAAGACACGTGCTAGTGCTGTCTTCCCCAGGAAGTGTCCCCTTCCTCCTGCCAGAAGTGGTCTTTCCTGCCCCTTTGCTCCTACGACAATAAAGCAGGAGGGGGGCGCACAAAGGCTCTGGAGTGGGGTGCGCTGGATCTGAATCCAGCTGTCACAGAATACCGTGTGATCCTATGCGAGTCACTTAACCTTTCGGCCTTTATTTTCCCCATCTGGAAAATGGGGCTGGAGCAATTAAATAGTGCGTTCTCCCGGGATGACACAGAGGTGTCGATGAGCCGAACGCTTGAGATGCCACGTACAGTGTTGCTAGATGAGAGCAAGTGTTCCAGCAGAACTATGTGGAGTAACACCTGTCCACACTGGTTATGCCAATAGTCCTGACCGCAGTACAGAGAGATCTGGACTTTGTCCTATTTGTATTAATTTCTACAACCTGGCCCACTGACAGACATGCAGGAAATGATTGACAAAACACTAGGTTTATTTTTCCAAACCCTCTCCTGGCTACAAAACAACCAACAAATTATGAGATAGAAATAAGAGGTTAACTTGCTATCTTTGTAGATAGCAAATCCTGGCTGAAATGCCTTGGGTCTAACAAAAGATGCATTCTCAACGCCCTAAAAGGGTTCACGACATTCTTGGGTTTAAGAAGTACCAGTTGCTTTTACCACACAGGAAGTCTCTGTTTGGGGTTGTGACGTCTTCTGTGTCTTGATCATTTGTAGTATGTGTCACAAGTAATTTGTTCTAAGAAATATTCAAATATGCAAGTTGATTTGCTTAAAAAAAAAACTAGAACAGATTCAAGAGGCTGGGGAGAGGTTAAGAAAGAAGTCCCAGGCGTCCTGTCTCGGAAGTGGTAGGTCTGGGAGGCAAATGAAGATTGTCTGGTGTCGGTGGTCACACTTGTCTTTCGGAGTCACTGAGTCTCTGCCTTGGATGCACATTGGAATCCTCCAGAGATGGGGCGATATCTGGATCCCACCCCTGGAGATTCTGGTCTAACTGGTTTGCACTGGGGCCTGGCCACACAGACTTAGTAAACCATTCATCACTCTCACTCACTTGTGCTCAAATATACTTTCTTCCATGAAGAAAGAGAGGGTTTTGTTGTAGCTAGAACCCTGAGAAGATACTCATTTGTTAGTTCACTCAACTAGTATTTTATTCTATTTTATATGAATGTCTATATGTTTGTGCATGTGCATAAATGTTTGTACGTTGAGAGTATATTCTTTCCATTTTGGGAAGATTAAAAATATGTCTAGAGATGGGTTAATATTTCCACAATTATTATTACTTTTAGCCATTTTTGCCTCCTAAGAGGATTCAGTTTCAGTAGAAGTTTGATACATAGCCATTTATAGCTCTTCCTCGCCTGCCACTCATGTGGGAGCCTTGGGAGCCAAGGTCACCGCCTCAGGGCTCCTCGCCTGCCCGCTCGGGGCGCTCAGCGGCCAGTTGCAAGTAGGCAGCCCACTGGAATCCTGTAGCAAATATCAGCGTGGTCCAGCGCCTCTCTAGCTATATCCAAGAATGAGTAGATTGTAAGCCAAATCAACTCCCATTCATTTGGAAAATGCTGAATATATTTGGGTTTCTTGGGGGATAATCTTCAGCTAATATCTTTTTATTTTTTAAAGATTTATTTATTTTTGCATGCAAGAGCTGGGGTGTAGGTCAGAGGTGCGGGGGTGAGAGGAGTCACCAGGGACAGAGTGGGGAGCAGAGCAGGCGGATCTACTGAAATACACTGCTGGGGTGGGGGAGCAGCGGGTGAGACAGGAGAGGTCTGCTGGGCCATGTGGGTCTGCTCCCTAGCCAGGGAAGGAATTTGTGCTGCAGTGAATGGAGACAGCATTTCATAGTGCTGAAACTTAACCCCCTGCACCACCAGGGATGCCCGATTAGCTAATATGTTATAGCCTACTACGTGCTGGTTGTCCCTGTAGGCATGGCGATGAGCAAGAGGGAGTATGGGATAGATAAGCTTAAGCAGCCTGGCTTGCCTGCCCCTGCCTTTATCCTGACAGGGACCCTTCGGTAGTGGGTGTCTTTGCAGCTGAGGACCAGCTCCTAGGTGCGAACCACTCTCCAGAGTCTAACTCGAAGTTTCAGCATCCTCCGTGGCCCCTACACTCTGTGCACACTCACTCTCCTCTGAACCATTTCTGAAACCCGCGCTTTCCTTGTGTGACCTTGGCCGGGCTCCCCTTCCCTCTTCTGGGTGAATCCTTCCCTTGAGTCCTTCCCTCAAGATGAAGTTCCAATTTGTCTCCTTTGTGAAGCGCCCCTCAACTCCCCCCAAGCCAGTCGCACCTTCCTGGTTCAGGAGCATCTCCTACATTCCAGCTGTCATCCCCGGTGCCTGGTGTGAGCACCTCCCCATTCAGCAGCGAGCCCAGTCACTGTCTGTGTCACACAGCACCTCCAAAAAGGAGTAACCTATTAATCACTAGGTGTGCGCGTCCCTCTCTGCAGAATAAAATGGGGGTGTTCCCTCAGCAAGGGGAGGTGGGGGTTTCTGCTGTAACGATTAGCACCACTGGGGAAGAAGGAAATCCTCAGGTGTTTTTATTTGTGTGTTTTCAAAAGGAGCCCAGAACCCCCTAGCTTAGACTCAGCGACTCTCATCTGTGAACTGAAGGAAGGGAGCACGAAAGTTCAGCCGAGGCGATGGTAATAAGAAATATAATTGCACGCGGGTGTTCTTTTAATTTGAGGGTTGAATGCAAATTAAGCAGGCATGCCCTTTCTGGAAGCTTTGTTTTAATCAATTCTGCTGCTCTGGTGGTGGAAGAGCTGAAGCTAAAAAGAAAACGTTAATAATGTTCCTTCACTTGTCACCTGGAACTAAGTGTCTAGGGGTGTGAGAGGAGCTTGATGCACACTTGCCTGCATTGTCTATTGGACACGGGGCATCTTTTGTACCTGGAGTCCAAGGATCTGAGGTTTTCAGTGGGGAGCTCAAACCAAAGAACTTTCCAGAAAATCCTCCAGCATCTTTTCTTCCCTAGATGTGGGATGTGATGGGCAGGGCTGGAGGAGGAGGCCGGAGCTGTTCCTGGCTCTATCTCTGAACTTGTTCTGGAGACTTGGCGAAACCCTTTCCCCTCTGAGCTGGTGTCTTTTAGCTGTAAAATGAAGCACTGGAATGGAATGTAGACTTTTTACACGTCAAGAATTATTTGAAATAGTCCACTTATGTAAAAGGAGATGATGGAATTTGGGTGATTTTCTTGGGATAGACCTAATTACCTTGGTAGTTCATTCAGGAAATTTCATTAAAACGAGAGGGACATTCTGGGCTTCAGTTTTAAATAAATCACCCACCCTGACATTTGAAGGACAAGATATGGGAAAGGTTCAGGGATTTTGTCATTCACTTCCCCCTTTAGAAATGATTTCATTTAATTTTAGAGTTGTTTGACGCTGAGTCTGTTCATAAGATTATTATGGAGACTTTGATCCTAAAAGTTTAAGGAAAAACTTTTGGAGATCATCCTGTACTTAGCTTCCTTAGGATCGGGCCAAATCCAGGGCAGCTCTCGTGGCTTCAGGTGACTGGCCCTGGAGGCTGGAGCTGCAGTCAGGGCTGGAGTGGCAAGGGTTGCCTGTGGCTGGAACAGCAGCAGTAGGAATACCAGAGGGAACTGAGCATCAGAAGCCGAAGGGCAGGAGTGGGGAGCGGGGAGACTGAGACAAACACCCTGATAGAAACACTTGTAAATTTGTAGACTAGAAAATCAGAACCCACAGCAGGCATGAAAAAGGCTTCACCTCACTAGCAGGAACCATGCCAATTCAAGCCGCCACGAGATGCCATTTTGTTAGTTCAGCAAAAATGCAAATCAAGTATTTTATATCAAGTATTGACCTAGAGGTGGGGAAGAGGCTATTTTCCTGCCCTGCCGGTAGGCGTAGAAGCTGATCCGTTCTGTCTGGTGGGAAGTTTGCTGCATCTTTTTTTTTTTAATATTTACTTATTTATGCATACAAGCACTGGGGTATAGGCCAGAGGTGTGGGGGCGTGAGAGGATTCACCACAGAGAGCGGAGAGCAGAACAGGCAGATCAACAGAAGTACACTGCTGAGGGGAGCAGCGGGCACAGCAGGAGAGGTCTGCTGTGCCATGTGGGTCCCCTCCTTGGCCGGCAGCAGGGATCGAACTCGTGCTTCAGTGGCTGCAGTTTGCTTCATAGTGTGTTGCTTAACCCACTGCGCCACCAGGGGGGCCCCAGTTTGCTGCATCTTATGAAAGCATCATGCACAGACTGTTGCTCCTTAAGAAGAGCACAAGACTGCCCTTTACAGCATTGCTTTTGAAAATGGAAAGAGGGAGAGAGAGAGGGAGAGAGAGACCCTCGGTGTCCATCGGCAGCAGCAGAGCAGGCACGTGGGTTGCAGTGGGGTCCACGGTGCAATAAAGCCGGAAGGGGCTCTACCTTGCAAAGAACAGGAAGGTTTCTATGCAGTGCTGCTGCCCTGGATGTGAAATTACATGGTGGTTATCTGTTACTGGTCTGCCACACTTTCTCAAGCCCCTCAAAGACAGGGACCATGTATTTTATCTCCAGGAGAAGCAGAGCGAAAGCCCGGGCTGACTGGCACTGCACTTGGGTCACTGACCCCTGACACGGTCAACTTGAAGTTGGTGCGTCAGCGCAAAGGAAGGATGGAGGGTGGGCGCGGGGCAGGGAGAGAGGAGAGACCTGCCCAAGGTCACCCAGCTCCACTGCCGGGCACGCTCCCAGGGGCTGCTGGGTCTGGCGGGCTATGAGATGGCGCATGCTCTCGTGGCTGGAGACACCCTGCCCTCCTCTGAGGTTTAGTTCTGAAAAGTGATGACACCAGGACTTCCCTCCCCCCAGGCTTTACTAACGGGAGGACAGTGCCTCGCTGGATGCCCAGGAGCGTGCGGGGAGGTGAGCCCCAGAGCTGACAGGTGAGCCCGCCATGGGGCGAGGGACGGGCCAGACAGGCAACGGAGCTGAGGTTTGGCAGAGAGAGGAGCGGCCCACGCCACACAATGCCGTTCGAGAGCGGCCCCCAGCGCGGCGCTCCCTGGGAACCAGCTAATTGGCGGACAAAGGCACTAATGAAAAGACCATGTTCTCTGACAAATGTACCCGGCCAGCTCCCCAGCCTGGAGACAGCCTGAACCAGCTGGGGAGCCCTCATCTATGCCAGCGAGCCAGTGAGCCCGCGGACGCCCTCTCGCGCCAGGCTGGCTCCGGCTAGTTGGCAAGAGCAATGCCCGAAGGAATCTAGGCCCGGACGGAGACCACCAGCTCCTGGAGCATCAGAACTGGGAAGGCCTTGGAGACCTCTCCCACTTTGCAGACAGAGAAACTGAGGCCCAAAGATGGGAAGGAACAAAATGAGAACTGAGCCTCGACTTCCGACACGCCCCCCGCCCCCCACAACCTGGAGGGCTGCGATTACGTACTACAAACCTGTGCAGGGCAGGATGCGTGCACAGACAGAGGAAGGGTTTGTAGGCGGGGAACGGTGTGCGCGAAGATGTCACAGCGGGGCTGCGGAGGCCCGCGTGGGAGGGTGTAACCACAGGGCCGTTTTGGGGGGCCCTCTCTGGCCAGGTCTGCTCCAAATGTTTTACCTGCATCAGCCCATCCCGTCCTGGTGGTGACGCCACAGACTAGGTCTTCCTGTTATTCCGATTCGACTTTCTTAATTCCTATTCTTTCAGCAGCAACCAGAGCTCAGCCAGGCCCGTCACTGACCCAGGTCGCACTGCTAGCAAGTGGCAGAACTAGGGTTTAAACCCAACGTTGTCTGACTCCACAACTAAGCCTTTGCCAGTCTTAACACACCTTGGTGGACACTGCTCGGGCCTGCTTGGCACGTAGGAGGTTGAACAAAGGCAGCTGTTACTGCCAAGTGTCAGGGTCAAGCTCACGCTTTTCAAATGGCAACCCACAGAGCCTGCCAGGGCTACGCCTGCAGGCTGCCACTGCATCTCCTGGTGCACGGTTACCGCCCACCACTTTGACGCACCTGCCCCTTGCGCCAGGTACAGAGATGCACCCCACCTTCTAAATGGGGAGCTGAGCCCCAGAGAAGCTAGCGGACCCCCACAGAAACACAGCCAGCTGGGGACACAGCGAGGCAGCAGACTCAAGGAGATAAGCACAAAGGACGGGCTGGCCAGGTCTCAGGAGGGATGGGGCAGGCCCAGGCCCAGGGCAGCAGCCCCTTCCTGGCTTCCTGACAGCCCTATTGTTTGAAGCCGGTTCTTGGACATCCAGGAAATGGGCGACATCACTCCCAACAAAGGAGAGGAAGCTGCTTGAATGTTTCAGCTCCACCTCACGCGCTAGCCTGGAGATGGGAGCCAGGCCAAGGCCGCCTGACCCCTGGCTCAGCAGGCCACCCAGCCCCCACCCTGGTGTCGGGCTGCCCCTCTCCTCCCTGCCAGTCCAAGGGCGGACGCTGCCAGCCCTGCCCAGCAGAGCTGCCTGTGTCAGGTGGCTTGCCTGGGGCCCACCAGTGCCCCCTTTCTGAGGCCCTGGGCCCCGAGAGTCCTGTTGGACAGGACTTACATGTAGCACCCCCCTTGTGGGAGAGGAGGCCGCACCTTTCATTGAAGCGTGGAGCCTCAGTTTCCCCACCTGCACAGAGGCATCACAGGTCAGGAAGGGCTGGGCTATCCAAAGGGTGCTTTTGCTCTTACGCTTCTGAGATTCTGCCTGCACAAGGGAGGGGTACATGGGTAGCACCTGGGGCCCCAGAAACAGGAGGGAGAGGTGTTTCGGGGAGCAGAGCTGTCACCAAGGGGATATCAGGCAACTGGGTAAAACAGACACCGAGGATGGTCTTTCTCCCGGGCTCGGGAACCAGGTGGGCCTGGGTTCAAATCGCTGCAGTCTGCCTCTGGCCACGTCATCCCTCCGCTGAGCCTGGGTTCGTTACCCATGAAATGCACTGTGGAGTTGCTTTTGGAGTTGGGGCAAAAACAGGGCATGAGGCACCGGGCAAATGCTTGGTGACTTTTCTGGACGTCAGGAGCGGGAATGAGACGGAGAAACAACACGGCAGCGTCCTCATTCAGGACCGCCAGGCTCTGGGGCACCGGGAGGGAGAGGTGCTGTTCCGTTTGCTGGTGCTCCTCAAGCGTGCGGCCAGGCCCCTCTGCGGCTGGAGGGAGCTCTGGTCTGCATTGGGCAAACTCGCAGGCACCGCTGCTGGCTGGCCATGCCCCTGCGTGGCCCAGGCTCCCGTCTTCATCCAGAATGGAAAGCGCGGCCTAGGCACGCCCTGGGCATCCTGTGGCTCATCTTCCATCCGGAGCGTCAGTTAAGCGAGGCCCAGAGAGGTGAGCCCTCCCGGAGCTCACAGCGCCATGGGGAATGGCACACCCAATCCGGGGCGCAATCTACTAACAGCCCTGGGACCCCAGAGACCCCCTCTCTCTGCCTCGGCTCCAGCCTGGGAGACGAGGCCTGGTTGCTTTGAGGAAGTACAACAGAGGCAGGTACCCTGTTTGTGTTGGCAGAGAAAAGATGACCCAGCCCTCGCAGAGAGCCTTTCTCCCAGGGCTCCCCAAATTCCAAACCTGCTCCATTCAGCCAGGGCTGGTGAAGTGGGTCCTTCTCTTCACCTCTCTGACCGCAGGCCCCTCCTCTGTGAGACTGACATCACGTCTTCGTCAGGGCTGCCATGAACCCGCAGATGGGTGGATGAGACCCTGGAAAGGTGAGGGGTGGCTTTGGACCTTTAAGTTTTCGAAAGCATAAGCCAAGCACCTGCTAAGTGCCACATCATCGCCCCCAAGCCCACATCCCTTTCCTTTTCAGGAAAGGGACCCTGAGCTGCACCAAGACCCTGAGCTGTCTATCTGAGGCCACAAGAGGCCCTGCTCCATCCTGGGCCCTATTCCAAACACTACCAAACACCATCCCGCAGGGCAGTCCTGTCTGGGGCGTCGGCGGGGAGGAGGGGAGAAGAGGGGACCGGAGAAGCGAGGAGGGGAGGGTTAGGATCCTCTCCCCTCCCCCTGCCTCCCATCCTAGGGAACAAATCTCCAGGAAGCCCAGCGGGTGGCTGGGTCCCAGCACTGATTGCACGAGATGGCAGGAGGGCCTGGCGGTTGCCATGGTGACTTCCCATCACAGCGTCTCTTCCCGCTGAGGCTTTGGGAAGTGGAGACATACCTGGGCCACCCTGCCGCCCTGCTGGGCCTCTCTGAGGGGGGGGGGCACATGGGAACAGAACTCGCCTGTCTGTCACATGGCAGTCACACACGTGCGTGAGCTGTGGTAGGGCGGGCGCGTGGCCCCAGCATCCTCACAGGACTAGTAGGTGGCCGTCCCTGCATGGCTGGGCACATGCCTTCCGACAACGGGCAGAGCCTCTGGGGATGAGAACAAGGGATGAACGGAGGAATCCAGGAGGGTGTTCTTGGCAGAGGGAAGAACAGGGAGGCTCTGCAGGGCACCCCAGGGAGGCACCCAGCAGGAGCGTGAGTTGGCGGTGTCAGCACAGGGAGGGGCTATGAAGCAGGGAGGTGGCATGGCTAGACTGGGGAGTCCACGCGGCCTGTGGAAGGTTAATCAAAGGGGCAAGACAGAGGCAGGGAGGCCAGGGTGGAGACCGATCTTCCTTGCCTGACTGCTTCTTTAAAATTAGTTATACCTTCTCATGTGTGTCATTTGATTGTAATATCTGTTTATTATTTGTCTTCCCCATTAGGATGCTAGCTCACAAGAGTAGAGGGTTTGTCTGCTTTGTTCACGCATGTGTATCAAGCACCAAGAGTGCCTGGCCCATAGGTGCTCAATAAACACAGGCTGGCTGGGTGGGTGGATGGGTAGGTGGGATGGTGGGTGGGTGGATGGGTGGGTGGATAGGTGGATGGGTGGGTGGATGGGTGGCTGGATGGATGGGTGGGTGGGTAGATGGATGGGTGGATGGGTAGATGGATTGGTGGATGGGTGGGTGGATGGGTGGGTGGATGGGTGGGTGGATTGGTGGATGGGTGGGTGGATGGGTGGGTGGATGGATGGGTGGGTGGATGGGTGGGTGGATGGATGGATGGGTGAATGAATGAGAATGGGACTGTCCCAGCCTTATTCCTGCACTGACCAAAGCAGTGACAGAAGTGATAGAACTATGAGGATGGAGAGAGGTGGGAAACATAAATGGTTGGTTGGAGTGCGGTTGCGCTGGTCAGAGAGTGGAGGTTGTGCAGAATCTCTGCTGAGTTGGTGGGTGTGGCCCTGATCTAGCTCAGGAGTGAAGTGTTGGCATGCTTCCAAGTGGGATGCAGGATGCTGGGGCCGCTAAGAACTGGATGGCTGGACAGGGAAACTGAGGCACACACCATGTGCCATGCTCTGGGGCTGTATAGGCTGGAGGGAGACTTTGGGCCCCGTAACTGAATGTGTATGGCCTCTGCTGACTCCCCTGGGCTTGGGGTCTGCAGCATCTTCTGTTTTATTACCCAGTAGAAACATGGGCTTCAAATGCGAGCCACATAAAGTCTTCTAAAAGCTCTGGTAACACAATAAAGTCAGAAGGGATAGGAGTTTGTTTAAGTAGCCTATTTTACTAACCCACTATATGTGCAACATTAGCATTTCAACAGGTTATTAACACAAAATGTTATAACGAGTTAACAAGGTTCATTTTTCTATTGGAACAAAGTCTCTGACAACCGGTGTGAATTTCACACTTACAGCAAACCTCACTTTGCCACCTGTCAAGTGCTCAGTAGCCACGTGTGGCCTCGGCCACTGCGCAGTTCTGGGCTTCGGGCCCGCCCGAGGGGGTAGTGTCCCGGGTCAGGGCTGAGTCTGTAGCTTCCTGGAAAGCCAGCTGACTGGGGCTAAGGTGGGGGGAGTGAGCCCCGCGGGCTCACACCCAGCCTTCTGCTGCTGCTGCTTTCTTCTGGCTCAGCCCTTTGTGCTCCACCACCCGTTCAGACACACACTGAGCTGAGCTTCATTCTCGGCTGGAGCTGGAATAGGGGTTGGGCTCGGAGAATACTGAGTGCTATTCCCAGCTCCTAGATGAGGAAGCCGGAGCTCAGAGAAGTCGAGTATCTTTCTGGAGGTCACACAGCCAGTAGCCCTCTCACCGCTTAACCCTGCCCAAGACACGGGGTTATTCCCCTGGAGGGGCAGGTTGAGGTGTGGCAGGGGCACAGAGGAGAGCCATGTCTCTAGGCTCTGCCTGCCGTGGAGCTGCGGCTCCCCGTCTCCTCCCAGGTCTGGGACCCCCATTTCCTGATGAACAGGCATCTAGACCTGCAAAGGGACAGTGGCTGGTGACCACGGGTGGCCTGGCAGTCCAGAGGCAGGGCTGCGGGCAGCTCAGTGCCCTCGGATGTCTAAGGTCCATCTCCCCCAAGGCAGCAGCAGGCAGGGGGCACGGGTCTTAGCGCCCCAAGGCGTGGGCTCAAGTCCTGACACCCTTTCACAGTCGGTGACCTCGAGGAAGAGACTGACCTTGAAGCTTTGCATTTGGTCTGCGCAGATGAGCGGCCCCGGGAGCAGACCACAGGATGTCCCTGGAGCGTTGCATGGGGCTGGGACAGGGACAGCTTTTCAGAAAAGTCAGGCTTGTGTGCATTTTGCTGAGAAACTTCCCATGGTGTCTCCAGCTTCCTCACGAGTGAGAGCTCTGGAACACATATCTGGGGTCTGGGCTCGGGGTGGATGAGACCCCGAGGCTCTGCCTCATCCTGCCGTTTACTAAGCAGGCGCGAGCTCTTCGCAGGTGAGAAAACTGGGCACAGAAAGGTTAGGTGACTTGCCCCAGGTCACCCAGCCAGGAAATGACTGAGCTGCACTTCAAATCTTGGCCGTGCCTCTGGCCTCTGCCCAGCAGTGGAGGTGCCCAGAGGCAGCCCAGGAGTGGAGCAGCAGGGGGGCTGCAGGAGGGCGGGCGGGGCTGGAGTCACAGGTTGAAGACTGTTCCTTTGAGCTTCCGGTCTCTGCCTCCCCTGCAGCCCCTTCCCGGGCCTCCTCCCTTCCTGGCCTGGTCTGGGGGACCAGCGGGTGGGGTGGCATCCGGGCTGGGGTTAGAGCTGTGAAGAGGGTGTCTGGGCAGAGTGATGGCTTGTCAGTTGGCTGCCGGCACATCCTCAAATTCTTTGTCTCTGTAGAGCAGGGACTATGTAGGGGGGTGGGGTTTAGCTGAAGAAGTGGAGGTTGGGGAATAGGAGGCGGGAGGTCTCCATGGCCTGCTGCCTCTGCCCTCCGCTAGCCCGAGGCTGGGTCTGGGGTGTGTGCATGCACTTCTGTATTCACCTGGGGAAGCCAGGCCCCTGTCCCCACTCAGGGGCCAGACACACAGGCTTTGGGACCTTGGCTCTGCTCCTCAGTTGCCAGGGACGTCCAGCAGGTCTCTTGCCCATTTCCCGTCCTGGACCTTGGTTTCTCCGTCTATGGGATGAGTCTCTCCAGCTGTGCCATGCCTGCATCTGTATAAAGCTGAGCTGACTGGAACTCCTGGCCCTGAAATTCTGGAGGCCTTGGGGAGGTCTCCGGATAGAGGGAGCAGGAGGAGTCTCAGAGCTGTTTCCAAGGGTCCTCAGGCTGGGCAGCAGAGAGGCTGCCAGCAGGGCCAAAGCTCCTCTAGCTGGCCACCCTGGCCCATTGTGCCCAGGAAATGGCCCTACACAGGGGAGACCAGGGAGGCGGTGGGGGACCGGCGCTTGGGCCACCTGTATACAAGGTCCTGCCAGGTCACCTAGGTCCAAAGACCAGGCACATTCACTCATACACGCACGCGCACACGAATACCCCTGCACACAGCCTTTCCTCAAGCACGCCAGCCCACCGCCCAGACACAGCTGCGTGGCTGAACCAGCCCCACGGTCTCCCAGGAACAGCGGCTGCACGATGCGGCTCACGCAGGCAAATCCGCAGGAGGCTCGCGCATGCGCGTGCGCACACAGGCACCAAGTCCACGCTCACGCAGGCCTCGCGCCCACTTGTGAGTAAGCCCAGGGTTGGCCCCTGCTCTCTGGAGAGTCACTTTGAAGCTTCCTAGTGCCACAGGAGCTGCTCTGGGTCCCCCCTCCGTGCAATGAGATGGATGACTCCCTCCCCCGGGTTCTTCCCAGCTTCCCCCCTCCTCCCCACCTTCCAGCACCCCCAGCTGCAGCTTCCAAAGCACCAGGCATCCTTTTCCCAGCGGATGCCCCCTCTAGTCCTTCGGGGTAAACGCCGGAGCACTGAGGGGCCCACAGGCTGGGAAGAGGGGCAAGGACCCTCCCCACCACCCAAGGCCCGGCCAGGAGATGCAGAGGCGTCCTCCCCCCCCCAGCCTTCTCTCTCCGCCACCCGCTCCTCTTCGGTGGGGCAGGGGACCCGAAGTGTGCTCCGCTCCCCTCCATCCCAGCACCCAAGGGCCTCCCGACACAAAGCCACTTGGCGGCGCTCGAGGGGGCGCGCGTGGGAGCGCGCGCGGCGGCCCGCGCCTCCGGCCAAGATGTTCCCTCTCGGCGTGATTGACAGGCTCGAGTGCCGAGAAACAAAATTGTTTATGCGCTAATGAATAAGGCCCTGATTGCAAGATCCTGTTTGGAAAATTATAGTGCGGCGGCGGCGCGGCGGCTGCGGCGGCCCAATTACAGCCCGCGCTGCATATTCATTTCGTCTCTCCTTTGCATGGAGATGAACGGTGGCCCGAGCCCGGCAGAGGCAACGCCAAATTTAGTCCCAGGTTCCGCACTCCTCCGCGCCATTGTCTGCTGGGGACCACCTGCCTCCTGCCGGCCTGATTGCCGGCCACAGAAGCCCGCCCGGGAGGGCGCGAGGAGGGAGCCCAGAAAGTTCGCCCTCCCCCTCAAGCCCCTGCCCTCTGCCCTCGCCCAGTCTTCCCGTGTCCCGAGTCTGACTCCTTCTCTCTGTTTCTCCCTCGTTGCTCTCTGCGCGGCTGATGCTCTGGAGGTCTCCTGCTCGGTGAGTCTCTGGATGAACCGGGAACTCTGCAGCTCCTTCTACCCCGCTCCAGGGTAGCCAGGCCCCGGCTCCTAGTCCTTGGGGACAGCGCGGCAGTGAGGGGCACAGTCTGCCCCACGGAGTCCGCAGAATTATGAAGCAGACCCCCTCTGGCCTCGGCTTTGAGAGCGGGCAGCTTGGTCCCCCAAACCAGGCTGCCTGGGACAAGGCCCCCCCTCTCATCTCCTGCCTCCCCATGCTTCAGCCGTAGTCCTGCCATCCAGCACCAAGCCTGGCCAAGCTGTGCCGCTCACACCTTCCTGTCCTGGCAATTGGCACACCGCTCTGTCCCCCAGCACCCATCCCAAGTAGCTTCTAAGAAGCTTGCCCTTCTCCCCAGCACCCCAACAACAGGACGGGGCCCCTCCTGCACACCCTCTTTTTCAGGCATCTTCTGTTTTCCTGGCCACAGGTCCTGGGGCTGGAGCTGAGTTCACCTGGAGCCTCAGTCAGGGCAGAACAAACACCTGTGTGGTGATAAGGGTGCATTCGCCCTGTTGAAGGGCAGTAGTAGGCAGGGGTGATAGACCCCCCAGCACACGAGGGCCCCTCAGCTCAGGTCCACTGCGCCTCCAAGTCCGAGGCTGGGCTGCCCATCCTGTCTCACCGTGCCCATTGCCTTAGCCCACAGGCACCAGAGGTCTGGGAATCATGGGGGAGCTTTTCAGAGGGTGAGACTGCACAGGTGAGACTGTAAGCTTGCTCCCCATCTTCCTGAGAGTGAGAATTGGGGGACCTAGATGGAACAAAAATGGACAGTCGCATGCACCAGTTGACCTAGATACACCCCAAAATCAGAGCCATACAGTATCTGTCTCTGTCTCTCTCTCTCAGGCACTACCCCTGAAATACACTAGCCATCTGAGACACAAAGACAGGTTGGTCTCAGGGGCTCTGTATGGGGCAGTACTGCCCTCTGGTGGCTGTTCTGGCAGTCTCTGCCGGTCCCACCCTGGCTTCCTAGAGCCGTGAGCTGAGCCTTAGTGGCGGGAGGTACCCAGATCCTGGCAACTGGGGCTCCCAAGGAGAAAAGGCACTTAAAGTTCCCTGAGGATGAGGGGCTGTTGAGCTCCAGTTCCCGGTCTCTATCTGCCCATGTACTCCAGTAACCAAATTTGCTCTCAGAAAGACAGTGAGATGAGGGAGCTCCCCATTGTGGGAGGTATACAAGCTCAGCTGCTGTCACATGCAGATTGGACTCTTGGTGGCAGAATGGACAGCCGTGGAAGTCATCACCAGCTTGGAATGGCATGCCCAGCCTTCTCCCCCGGCCCAGTCTGCAACCCCCCCCCACCCGAGTCGTTCATCACCCACCCAGCTCGAAGCCTTCTTAGCACCTACCTGCAGCTCTGGTGCAGCAACATGAATGTAGGCGCCGAGCAGCACGATCACATCTTGGGGCCGGCAAAGCCAGTCTCAGCAGCATAGACTTTATTTGGGGGTAACAGGGACCTGGGCACAAGCTAAGACTGGGGAGCAACTTGGTCAGATGGGATGTGAGCACTGGTCAGGTCCAGGAGTGCCAGTCGGGAGGGCCAGCAGTGTCGTGGACAGGGCAGGACAGAGTGTGTGGTGAGAAGGATGTAGATTCCAGAGATGTCACGGAGATGGACTCACTGGGCTTGCTGGGAGTTGGCATGATGGGAGAAGGAGGTGGAAGGAGGAGGCAGGCGAGCTTGGTGGTAAAGTTGCCTTGGGGGACATCAGGGTGGGAAGGAGAGGTTTGGGGAGAGATGATGAGAGTCACTTGGATCTGTTGAGCCCAAGAGCTAAGCGGACATGTCAGGAGGTGTCCAGGAGGTGGCTGAAGTCAGGTCTGGTGACATCCACATGGGAGTTGGAAGGTTATTGGCACGTAGTTGAATGCAAGTAATAGATGAGGTCACCCAGGCAGCTGAGGTCACCTGAGGTCACCCTGTGGATAAAGTGAAATCTAAAGCACTGAAAAGATGATGTTCAGCTCACCTATTAGTCAAAAGGAAGGATGCCCCACAGCTGCCATGTGACCCAGCAATCCCACTCTTGGGTATTTGCCAGAATTTGAGGCGATGTATGTCCCCCCCCCACCACTGTGTTCACTGCAGCACTATTTTCAATACTGAGATATGGGAATAACCCAGGTGTCCTATGATAGAGGAGTAGATTAGGAAGATATGGTATGTACACAGTGGAATACTACTCAGCCACTAAAAAGGACGGGATCTTGGATTTGTGACAACATGAGTGGACCGGAGGGGATTATGCTAAGTGAAAGGAGTCAAGAAAAAGACAAATATCAGATGATCTCACTCACTTGTGGAATATAAAGGGAAAAAATAGCAAACAAACAAAATGAAGACAAAGACAAATGCTTAGAGTCTGACCACAAAATGGTGGATGCCAGAGGGGAAGAATGGGGAGAGAATGGGTGGGCCAGCAGTTGGTTGGTGGTGGATGGTGACTGGGTGTTTGGTGGTGGGAGCAGTGTGATAGTTACTGAGATGAGAAATGGCACAACTTAACCCCAAAACAGGCGGTAAACTAATGTTACCTTAGTTAAAGAAAAAAGAACACTAATCCGTAAAAGGTAATGCTTACACATATTACAAAAACGTCATGCCGACTGAGTGAGTGGATGCAGCAAAACTGGCTGCTCCCTCCTTGCCTTTCTTTTTCGGACCCCTGGTCAGCAGGAGCCCAGCTCACCGTCCCGACCTAATGTCCCGCCTCCCAGGTGACCCAGCTCCAGACCCAGGCAAGAGCAGGGAGACCAGAGGCTCTGGAGACGTCAAGTCAGGGACAGAGGGAGTCTGAAGCCCTCACAAGTCAGAGGGGTCAGAGGTTTCTATGTCAGGCCGTGGAAAGACCATTGCAGGAAAGAGAGTGTGGTCGGCCATGTAGAAAACCAGAGAGAGCAAGGAGGTGAGGACTGGAGATAACCTCAGAGGTGGCCGGTGGGGGGCCGCAGAGACAGGTGCTGGGGGAGGGCCATTCCTGGTGCAAACTTGAAGCACTACGGAGCAGGAGTCTCTGCCCAAGGGAGCCACCTTGGGTAGGGACACTCAAGTGACCCTGAACCCCACATCTCCTCAAGCTGAGAAACAGAGCTAGAACCCCGGGGCAGGGTGTGGGGGTGGATCCTGGCGCTGAAAGTAGATCTCTGGATCTACTCCCCCAGCAGGCGTGTGGGTGGCAGTGCCTTCTCTGACCACAAGGGGGCAGCATAGGAACAGGTCGCTCCTTGGCCCAGCACCCGCATGGAGGACAGTATTTCCAGAACCAAGGTGAGTCTGTGGGCTCCCTGGTCTCCGTTTCTTTGCCTGTAAAGGGGACAGTGGAACTCTATCATCTCTTGAGACCCCCGGGAGAATCTGCTTCATTTCACATCCTCCCTCCGCCCACCTGAGCCTCTGGCTTTGCTGAGGCGGACCCCGCGGTGGCACACCATGCCGTCGCCCTCCCGAGGGCTGCGGGCACTGAGCGTGTGAAGTGGACACAGACACAGAACGTGAGTGGGGCCTGCCCAGGCCACCAGCTTGCGCAGGGTGGGCAGAGCCTACCGGTCTGTGCTGAGGGCCTGCAAAGTGGCTCTGGCCCCCGCTACTGGGAGCGCCGGGAAATGCCTGCTGTCTGGCCCCTCTGTCTGAGCGCCCCCACGCCCCTCCAGGCCTTCTGCTGGAGGGCAGAGCCTTGTCCCGTCCCCGCTGACCCTTGGTGGGGCTTGTCCCTGTCCCTGCCTCTCTGAGGCACAGTGTGGGGAGCGGGCAGAGCGTCTGCAGCATCTGGGCATCCTCAGCTCAAGGGACCCCACGCTCACCCTGATACCTCCCGAGGACCTCATGGGCGCCCGGCAGTGTAGAGGGCCCGGGCAGCTGGTTCCTGAGCCTGGCAGAGGGAGACTCACCCTTTCCTTGAGCGGGAGGTCTTGACCCTGGAGCGCGTCTTGGCTGCCATCTTGGGTGATGGAGCCAAGCATCTCAGGTGCAGGGAGTCGCGGTGTCTTAGGAGATTCTGCAGGAGGAGTTGCCAGGCATGACTCCCAGCAGCCACCAGGCCCCACGGAGCGGGGCCTCTGGGTGGAGCAGGTGTGGTGCCCGAGAGTGAGCGGGCCATAGGGCATCCAGACGAGGCTTGGGGTCATGCAGCCCTGGGCGTCCAGGAGATGAGAAGGGCCGGGGTATTGCCTTGGGATAAAGGCTCTGGGGCTCCAGTCTGCCTTGCAAGGAATGGACACTCCCATGTCTGGCATAGTGGCTGGGAGCATTCAGGGGCTGGGTCTCCCGTGGACACCAGGGTGGCTGTGGCCTGCAGGGAGCTGTGCTGCCCCGTCCCACATGTAGCCTTGACCGCAGCCTTGGTCTCGAGGGAAGCCTTGTTAGGGGGAGGAACCCAGGCAAAGGGTCAGAAAGCTGCCCTATGTCCAGGATGGTGCCCAGGCCCCCTGGGGCTAAGTGCCCACCTGCCTGCCCTGGCGCTCACGGGGCCTGGTGCTTTGCAGCCTTTTCTCACCTGATCCTCATGTGGCTATGGGCACGTCCACCTTGGAATCTAAAAAACTGAGATATAATTCACTTTCCATCCCATTCACCATTGAGAGGTTCTTGTACATGGCAGGGTGGGCAACCAGCACCTCCCTCTGGCTCCAGGGCATTTTTCCACCGCAAAGCCTTGGCGCCCCCACCCCAGCCCTTGTGAAGCCCAGGTGACCTCCCAGCGCTTCGTCTCATCAGGACATTTTGCACAAGTGGGGACAGACATGCGGGCTCCCGTGTCTGCTTCTGGCTGTTGCCAAGGTTCTGTGCTTCCGCGTGAGGGCTGAGGAGCCGGCAGGCCCATTGGGCGGTGTCACCTCCTCCGTGACTCAGCCACCAGAGGTCAGGCCTGTTCGGTGCCGCCCTTTGGAGGGGCTCAGCTCGGGACCTGCCTGCTGTGTGGGCAGGGCGGGGAGGCCGGGACAACCCACGTGCTCACACCCCATCTCAGGGGCAGCTGCTCTGCTCTGATGGGCGTTTGCCATGGGGTGGGAGGGTGTGGGTTGGCGGAGACTGCGCCAATACTAGGAATGATGATGACAACAGCTGGTGTTTGGCTGTGCTTTTGGGAGTGCCTTTTGGGCGCCATTCTAAAGACGTGCTTTTTAGGTGTCTTCTCACTTGACCTCTGTGACGATGCTGCGGCAAGGACTGTTGTTTTTCCCATCATACAAGTGAAGAAACCAGAGCACAGAGAGGCTGAGGCACTCAATCAAGGACACACAGCAAGCTGAGGCCGAGCTGGGGACAGAACCCAGAGTCTGACGTCTCAGGCCCTATTGCTACTCTCCTATCGGGTGTGTTACTGCCTCCAGAATTTCGGGGAGCAGTCATACAGACTGTAGTGCAATGTCCCCCGATTTGCAGTTTCTAAATGTTGGCAACTAGTCACAATTGTTTTTCAACATCCTGCAAGCCACGTGCCTGGTGTCTGGAAAGTTTGTTTTGACACAAGGGGAGCGAACAGTCACCGTCGGCTTCTGCCTCAGGATCTAGGCTGCGGCCCCGCCCCGTCCTCCGCTGCCTCAGCTGGAGGCGGCAGAGCCTGTCCGGCCCGTGGCCAGCTGAGGGCTGTGCTGCAGTGGACCGCCCATCGCCCCGCAGTGCCCCGAGCCTGGCTGTGTGACCCTGGCCAAGCCTCTTCTTCTTGGTCTCCTGGGACCGCTCTGCACCTGGGAGAAAGCTTCCTCACAGGCGGAAAGGTGACATTTGGGCACAGACTGTAGGTGCAGCTGTTGACTCAGAATCAGTGGCCACTCCTGGAGTGGCCATTCCTGCAGAAGTTTCCAGGCTCGGGCAAAGCGCTTGGCACCCATTCCTTGTGCAGTCCTAAAATTGCTCTGTGGGCCTGGGCTGTGGCCTGCTGCCGTGCTGATGGCTGCCTCGTTGCGTGGGCTTGGGGCTCACTGCCTGGGGGATGGGAGCATAACACAGGCCAGGAGTCAGGAACTCAAGCAGCACAAGCCAAGCGCTAAGCCTGTGTTCAGCCGGCTTCCTGCCTTAGCTTTCCTTCCCCTCTGATCGATCTGTTTTGCCAAGGGGGAAACTGAGGGCAAAGGACTAAATGGCCTGTCTAAGGCTGTGGTTCGCGCCAGCGGGCCTTTGGGCCTGGGGAACACTGACCCTGCCACTCGGGGTGGGGCCAACTGAAAGGCAGGCTTTGGGGGTCCTGGTCTCACGGCGCCACCCGTCAGAGAGGCAAGGGTCACATAGACCACTGGCCCAGATCCCCGGACAGTGGAAAGACAGCGCCAGAAGAAGGTCAAAGGTGGGAGCAGAGCCAGGACTGATGCCAGCTTAGAGGGCTCCACGCTGCAGCCTGTCCCCGTGGGCTCACCCTTCGGACGTGGCCAGCAGGCAGGCACCCCACGGGGCAGCAGAGGCCCATGTGGCACATAGTGTACCCTCCACTCTCAGCACCCCCAGCCTGTACCTCCAGCCCAGCTATCTAGAGGGTGATGCTTTGCCCAAGGGGCTTTTCCTCCAGGCTGGGTGGGGTAGCTCTGGGAGGTCCCCTGGGTCCTGGAGGTGCAGAAGAGGCTGGGGCTGCACTGGCCGAGGAGCAGCCCTGGGGGCTGGCTGGGCAGCAGACAGGAAGAAGACTTCTCCATGCCTCAGGGCGCCTGGCACAGAGCCCCAGGGAGCTGGCGGGAGCTCCCTTGGGCTGCTGGTGGGGGCGGGGCTGCGACTCCTCCTGTAGGGGTCTGGTGTGCTCCTCCATCCAGACTCTGAGCACCCCCTCAAATGAGTTGATCTGGGGAGACAGACCAAGAAGCCAGCCAGAAGGACTAGGATTATGTGGAGGGAGGGCCAGGACTTGGGGATCACGAAGCTGAGAGTGACCCAGTTCGCAGAGAGGTCATGGGGGTTGGGGTCTGAGGGGCAAGAAGTGGCCCCGGAGCAGGAAGCCCATTGTGGGGAGCAGAAAACACCCAGAGCCACGAGGGAGAAAGCGCGTCTGGCACAGGGTCTCCTGTGACCTCAGGGATGGGGGGCAAGGAGCGTGGGTGGCTGGGGGGCAGCTCCTGTGGAGAGCCGTCTCAGAGAGCAGGCGCCCCGGCCCTGGCAGTCCCTGAGCAGCACGGCAGGGCAGAGCTCGCTCCGGTGTGGGTGGGAGTCCAGTAGGGTTGGCAGGAGGAGGCCCGTCTGGGTGAGGGCAGAAGAGGGCACTGAGTTCACGTCCAAGGTGACCTGCTTCAAGGGACAAGGGGAGCAGGGAGGCCTCTGTCAGGCTCATGGACGCCCAGCAGGAGATGGACCGATCCAGAAGGGGGTGTCCTCTGTTCTTACCAAGCAGAGAGGTCTGGGGCACATCCTCCCCCCAACACCAGAGGCACCTCCAGGGCCAGTTCTGGGGGGAGTGTTGGAGAAGTTTGGAGAAACACCCTTAGACTCGAGCTGTCTCTGGTTTTGGCAGCACAGAAGGCAAGGGAATGTGCAAGGGAGAGGAGAGGGGTGTGAGGCAGAACAAAGACAGACACGCAGGGAGCTGAGCGCCAGAGACCCTGAGGGGGAGGAGGAGCCAGTGAGGGAGCTGCACAGGCCAGGGTGCAGACTGCACCCAGGGGCAGGCCGGCTGCCAGTGGGAACCCCAGCCGAGCTGTGGATCCTGCCCGCTGTACCCCAGTGGGCCAGGTGCACACCCTGCCAGGGGTCATTGCCCTGGAGAGTGTTGGGGGCGCCTCTCCTCTGTGTTGTGAGTCCCCCTGCTTCTGCGCCTTTTCTCATCAACTCTGCTGCAGGTCTGCGCCTCTGAGATCTGAAGCTAGAGAGCCACAAGCTCCCGCCTCCCCATTGCTCTCTTCCCCAGCACCAACTGATTCCTGGCCACGGGGCCAGCATCGCTTCCCAGCTCCTCCCCCTGCTCAGCTGGAACCTGGGGCTCAGAGAGGGTAGGTGGCAGGCCCAAGGTCACACAGCACATCTGCCGTTAGATGCCATTCAAACTTAGTTCTGTCTGAGGACCACAGGGCATTTCCTGTTGCCCCACTTACCCCCCATCTCTGTGGTTCAAGAGCGTCTGCCTCAGAATGTGCTTTAGTTCGTCTCAGTATTTTTAGGACTCGCCACCCCCCCCATCTGCCAGGTTTGGATGGGAAGGGAAGGAGCAGGGGTGGGTGTTGGAGGGGTCTCCTCTGCCTCCCAAATTGTGTCTGGCTCCTTCCACTGAAGCTTGGCAGCAGTTCCCAGCACACCTCCCTCCCTCCTGCCATCCCCTGGCCTCTTGCTAAGCAGAGGAACAATTGCTAATCAGCTTCTGAGAGAGACTGGGGAATGAATGGAGGAGCCGCAAAGCAGCTCAATTGCTGGCAGCTGGTCCTCCCCAAGCGGCAGCCCCAGCTCTCTCTTCGCTCCCCTTCTCAATTCCAGCTCTTCCCCTCCCTACTTGTTTTCTCAGGTCTCTTTAGGTTTCTTACCTGTCTTGAAGGAGTCATAGGGGTCAAGAGATCTTATCCAAAACCCTCCTCCCTTCACTCACTTCCCCATAAGGCCCCACAAAGTACTCATCACATTAAGCTTTTCATACCCTGTGGTTTCTGCATGGACAGTTCTGGGTAGGCAAACTCCTACCTACCTTGGCACTCCCATAGCTGTGCCCACACTGTGATATTGTTCATGCATGGTTCTTCTTTCCAGGGTACAGGACAGGGGCTGGCCACATGGGCAGCCAGCATCGCAGAGTGATGTGGTGGGAAGAGCGCTGGACATGGAATCCAGTGTGGGTCTGTTCTGGTTCTAGATTTTCAGTTGGGCACATTACTGACTTGGGCTGCTTCTCTGCATCAGCTCTACCAACCTCTTGCTCCTGCTCCTCCTCCAGGGTGCAACGCTCTGCTGCATTCTTGGGAAGTCTTCTCTGCCCTATCCCTCCACCTCCCCTTCCAGGACTTCCTTCCCTCCCTCTTCCCATGAGGAAGGGCTCACTCAGTGTCCCTGGGTTCCTGGAGGGCGGTACCTCTGACTGCATGGCCACCCCTGCTTCCCCAGCACTTGGGGACCGCTGAATGAATACCTGACTTGAGGCTTGCATTTCTTAGCTGTAAAATGGGCACAATAGTACTTTGCTCTCCTCTGCCTCCTGATGGGATTGCTGCAGGCAGAGCACCTGGAGGCTTCCTCAAAGGAGTGCCCGCAGGCTGAGGCAGAGGGAGGGCACGGAGGGGGTGAGGATGTAGAGCCTCAGACTGGAGGCAGAGGCCCCGAGAGCTAGACAAGGCTGGCCCAGGGCAGCGCTCCTCCATGGCCCAACTGGAAACTTCAGACTGGGCCCCACGTTCCACTGCTGAGGAGGCCAGATCTGCGAAGGGAAGGGGAAGGGCCCAGGCAGTGGAGGCCCCAGCCTGAGCCAGGCCTGGAGGAGGGCTGGATGGGGCCTGCCAGGAGGTGAGGGCAGCCCCACCCCAGTCTAGCACAGCCTTGTGCCCCAGCGCCTGGGCTTGGGGATTCTGCTCATGTGTGTCCCCAGCTGGAATCTTGGGATTTTCAGGGGAGGGGGTTCTGCCAGTCTGAGTGCTTTCTGCTGACTCACCCCACAGACCCCAGCCGCAGGAAGGCTGGGGTGGGCGGCGTGGCAGGCACAGTGGAGATGTGGCTGGTGGTGACTGAGCTTGACTGCACTGCAGCTCTGCTGCTAACCGGGCACCTGGCCGGGCAGTACTCCCAGCCACCCCTGGGTGCCTCCCCTGTGTGCTGGGGACAAGAACGGGGCCTCCCTCTGCCTTTTGCCCAGGAGGTCCCTTCTCCAGGAATACCCTTCCCGCCTGGCCCACAGGCTCCGTTTCCGCTCCTGTCCTCCCTGGCGTCCAAGAAACCCGCACCTCCCGGGTCAGCTCCTGTGTGCCCGGCGACCTGTGAGAAGGTGCCTGTGCCCAGGAGCTGGCTCACAGACTGGGGTGGGGGGGTGGCATTGACATGCACCGTCAAAGCCAGCACCGAGGGAGCCCGGGTGCAGTGAGCTGCTTGGAGCGCAGGTCAGTGCCCGGAGCAGGACTTCTGAGACTACGGGTGGACGGGGCTGGAACAGCCAATGGCACAGCTGCGCCTCGGGGGTGGGGCTGGGGTGGGGCTGGGGTAGGGGGGAGCCGAGCACGCCGGAGCAGCTGGTGCCTGGAGCAGAGCTGCAACGGAGAGTGAGGCTCGCCCAGGGGCCTGTGGGCCCCCATCGCTGGGACCTGGGATGAGGCCAGTTAAGTGTGGGGTCCTCAAAGCACAGTCCTAGCTCGGCACCCAGTTGAGGACTGAGCTGGGGTGCCTCCGGGGCACGGAGGTGGGTGGGTCTATAGCCTGGCAGCCCAGGCTGAGACTGGCTCAGAGCCCGGGGCACGCCCCACCTGGCGGACGGCTCACCGCTGGCCAGGGTTCTGAAAATGAGGCTGGCGCTTGGAGTAGCCACAAGACAGAGTGGACAGTGGGGAGTGGGCACTCAGCCTGGACAGCTGTTCCTGATGTTCACAGGCGAGGCGGGCCAGGGCCCAGCGTGGTGTCACACGGGCCTGCACTCAGGCCCCAGCTGCCCCAGGACAGACGAAGGTGAGTAGCCTAGTTTTCCTGGCAGAGTGGGCGTGTCTCGTGCCCACCTCTGGGGCGGGGAAGCTTCAGGGAGGCACAGCGGGCCAGGCCCTGGAACAGCACTGCGCTGCGAGGCGCTCACCCTGCTGTGCCTCAGACGCTGGTCTGCTCTCAGGAGCTCACAGGGTCTGGGGTGGGGCTGCCCCCACCAGGAGTAAGGCTACAGGCTTTCTCCCTTCCTCCTTCCTAGCTCTAGAACGTTCTTCCCTTCAAAGCCTCTGTTCTTGAGCCTTTACACTGAGGTTGTAACTGCAAAGACAAGTAAATCCATCCTAGTGAGTGGCTGTTATGGGCCTGGCCTTATGAAAAGAAATAATCCTGGATGAGGCCTCCCTGGTGGCGCAAGGGGGTGAGCACCACACTGTGGGGCTTCTGCAGCTGCAGCACCAGTTCGATCCCCAGCCAGGTAAGGGACCCACATGGCGCAGCAGACCTCGCCTGCCTTGCCCACTGCTCTCTTCAGCAGTGTATTTCAGTCTCTGTACCTTTTCTGCTCCCCACTCTGTCTCTGGGGAATCCTCTCACCCCTCAGTGCCTCTGGCCTGCACCCCAGTTCATGTGTGCATAAATAAATAAAGTCTTAAAAAAAAAAAAAAGAAACTTACCTGGATGCCTGGTCTAATCCTCAGCACTTCTCTGCCCTGTTTTACAGGCAGAAAACACCTCGTCCAGCACACCTGCTCCCTCGCCCCTACGCTCACCTTGGGGGTTTGCCGACATTTAGGTATGCTTGGCCCCACCCCAGCCCTGCTCTCCTGCCCCAGACCCGGGGCTGTGTCTGGCTGCCCCTCCTCCCCTCTCCTCTCCCAGCCCCTCAGTGCACACCCTGGAACCCATCAGTTTGGCATTTTCACAGTGACCGAAGGGGCTCGGGGATAGAGCCCACAGGCCGAGAGCAGTTGGGGCGGTGACCTTATTTGATAACCCTGAGCTTCTGGCTTCCTGGGGGGCACAGCTGGGAGCCCAGGCTGGAGGAGGTCTCCCTGCAGCTCCACAGAGTTGATGTCGAACCCCACCTGTCCCCAGCTGAACCCGTGGGGGCCCTGCCTCTCCTCCGGGCAGTCTGGCACAGCCTGTGCCACCGACTGCCACTTACACCCTGCCTGAGTTGGCTCCCAGGCATCCCGAGCCCTCCCCTGCACCCCCGCTCTTTCAACTGCTCAGCCCGCAGAGCAGTGCCTGGGGCATAGCAGGTGCTCAGCGCAAACGCCCTGAATGAGCCGATGGGTCAGGCCCCCCCAGGTGCCCCAGACTCCCCTGCCCTGGGCTGACAGAAGACAGAGCTCCCGTGGGAACTGTCCGCGTGGCTGTGTCCACCTATCTCCAAGCCCTTGCTGAGCCCAGGGTGGGGTTGACTCTCTCCTCCTGCTGGAGAGATCCGAGTATCTTGGCCCTTCCCACCTGCCGTCTGCTCGCCCCACGCTCCGCTATACATAGAGATGTCCCAGCCACATCACGGGCTCGTAGGCGCCCGCAGTTCCAGGCTGTTGCTCACTGTCTTTGCACGTGCTGGCCCCGCTGCTGGCTACTCCCCCTCCCACCCCCCCACCCCCGGCTCCTCCTGTTCCCCCCACCTTGGCTGCTTTTGGGCCGGGCACAAGGTCATCCTGGCTGAGGGGCCCAATGGGGCCCCTGGCACATCTCCACTACCCTCTGGCTGGTCTGGACGGGGAGTGGCCCCCCGCCCCCAGAGCCCTGTCTTAGCTGAGTAGAAGGAGAAATAAAGGGAGCGCCTCAGTGTCAGGTGACTTGGAAGCACAGCGCTGCCTGGAACCGGAGCTTACGCCCTGCGCGCTTATCTTCCCCGAGGTGGTCACTCACTAGTTGTTTATTGGTGTATTAAAAGAAGGCTCTAAAATGGAATTGCTTAAAATAATGGCTATTTGTTCTCTTTCCTGGTTCCGAGGGTTGATGGGGGTCTGCTGGCCAGGTAGCCGGGGTCACCCCATGGTCATTCGGCTGGACGTTAGCTGGGGCTGCAGCTCTTCTCCTTAAGGGGCTTCTGCAGCCTTGCCTGGGAGTCTCAGAGCTTTGCTTGGTCATGTTTGCTGTGTCCCTTGGCCAAAGCAAGTCCCACCACCCTTGTGGGGCTGGGAGTGTTTGAACCATACAGAACCGGTTTGAAACTATTTTATCTAGCTACAACTAGCTTGAACCACTTTTTTCCAGGTCAGGGCCAGTTTGAAGAGGATTTATTTTTTCGAGCAGAACCAATTTGAACTGGATTTTAATTGGTTTGATCCTATCAGAACCAGTTTGAGCCATTTTTCCAGTCAGAGCTGGTCAGAACCAGTTTGATCTGATCAGAACTCATTTGAACCGGTCAGAAACAAGATGAAGCAGGTTATTTTTGTCAGAACCGGTTTGAATTGGTTCAGAACCAGCCTTTCTGGAGAAAGGCAAGACTTTTTTTTCACTCTCTCACTATTCACAAATTCTGAGAGAGACCACTGTGGTGGCTAATTGGTTGTGGGAGGGATGGGAGGAATGGAAGTCGGGTATGTAAAAGCAGCAGGAACCAACCTTGCAACCAAGCAGGGAAAGGATTTCTTCTCTAAGTGGGCTACTTGGGATCATCAGAGATTTCTTTTTTCCTTTCTTCCCTCCCTCCCCTCCTTCCCTCTCCTCCTCTCTCCTCTTCCCTTTCTCCATTGTGACAGAAGTTTGTTGCCGCTTTGTGGCGGGAACGGGATGAGGGACCCAGCAGTCATGGAGCAGGTTTGCAAGGCAAGACTGTGCTGCTTGAGCAGAGGCTCTTGTACCATCTATCGAGAGCACACAGGCTGGTAGAAGCTGGTCCCGCGACAGTGGTGTGAGGAATAAGCTCCGGAGGGTGGGGGAGGGATGGGGGACAGAGTTTTAAGAGAATCAGAGAAGGGGACATCATGAGGCTACATCAAGAGACATTTGCATCAGCAAAGTATTATCAGGGGCAAGATTATCCCGAGACCTCCGTGGAGATAGTCACATGATCAGGTCGACAGCTGCGTAGGGGCCCCGGGCCTGCCTTCTGATATGGGCTACACTCTGTCGGTGGTCGAGGAACGCTCTGCTGTGACTGCAGATAGCACATGGGTCCCAGTTGCCCATGAGTGGCCAGCCGGTAGCCAGCTCGTAGAAATCCGCACTCCCCTCTGTCCTTCTTCCCTCCTTGGCCCTCCCCTCCTCCCCCTCTACTCTTTCATGTTGCTTCCCATGGTTGGGCTAGCACTGAACTTTGGGCGGCTGCTGTGTGTTTCCATAGTGCAGCTTCACGGGAACACTCCTATAGCCCCCACTTCTTCACCTGGGTGAGGCGGCCCTGTGATTACATACAGATGATTGCTTCATAAAATATTTTTACACCCTGACAGCTCTTCAAGAGAGAAGCTTGTTGTTAGAAGAGAGCAGTGGCCTTCAATTTCTCTTGACCTTTTAGGAAAAGTAATTTGAAGTTCGGTGTTTATTCTGCCTCCACAGAGCGCCTGGAGATACACCTTGTCAGTCATGTTATTTCCAGCTTACTGCCTCGCAAGCTGCTGCTTCCTCTCCTCTGGACCTCCCGGGCTGGCAGGAGAGCCCCATGAGGGATGCTGGAACCCCATCTTCCGGGTTTAATGCCAGTGGCACAAAGGTGCCCGAGCCTGCATCCAAGGACCAGCATTTTTCAGTCTCCTTCACCAACTCATAAAAAGTCATGCCTTCAGCTCTTTCAGGCGCTCCACAAGTACCTCGCTCAGCGCCCTCACTCGGTGTCAGGCAATAGGATGCCACAGGGTCTGTGTCTGGGCCAGGCCTCCTGGAGAGTCAGGGCCCAGCCAGCAGATGACAGCAGGACAGAATGCCAACAGAATGAACACGGACTTAGCACAGGACAGACTGCACTTGGAACTCCGGCTCTGTCCCCTGCTCGCTGTGGGATTTTGGGTAAGAGCCTCTTTTTGTCTCAGCCTCAGTTTCCTCATCTCTATTATACTCCCAGTGGGGAGCAGAATAACCACCGTTTCCAGACCGCTGCGGGCAGGCACTTTGCCCCTATCAGCTCACTTCTTTTAAATTCAAGAGTTGTTCTATGAAGCGTCTAAAATATCTTCGATCACTTGACTTCTAACACATGGGTCTCGGGGCGGGACCTACACCTCGACATCTGTATACAGTACACGATGTTCACCCCAAAGTACTTTTCATCCTTCACCACACAGTTGATGCCTTTGACCTCATTTACCTTCCCCTCCATTTCTTTTGAGTCGTGGCTAGCTTGTTTTTATGGTCTAAGCGCTTGTTTTTGTTTGTATGGTCATACGCTTTGTTTCTTTCTTCTCCAAGTATGAGTGACTCGCTCACTTTTTACAAAAGCATTGCTGTAGGTATATTAAGGTCGCTGCAAGTGCTCTACCACACCTGTCTAAGAAAGGGAGATTTGGGCTCTGAGCATCGACAGCATCACTTTGCAAATGGGGGTGACTGGGGTGTGGGAGAGGGTGCACCAGGTAGAGTGAGCAGCAGCGGTGAAAACCAGAGGTACGAAAGTATGTGTTTGCAAATAGAACCAGGTTGGAACTCTTCAGTTTTACTCAGATGTAGCTGTGGGACCTTGTCTGCGCCTCACCAGACTTAGCGTCTTCAAAAGCCGGGCATAAGGCGCCACCTGGTGGTAGTCTTTGATACCAGCGGGGGCAGAAACCACCGATGGAACGAATACCAGCTGCGCACACTCCTCTCCCGCGAACTGTCCAGAACTATCTCTTTCCATGCTGTAAATGAACCGGCTGTAAAAATGACAGAAAAACAATTAGGGGACAGCTTTTACATAAATTACATTTCCCAGCTATAGAAAGCAATGCATAATAGAAAATATAGAAAAGAATAAAGAAAATGTTATCTTTAATTCCATCACCCAGAATAACCGTTATCAGCACATTGGTTAGAGTGTTTTTCACTGCAATAATTTTCACATAGCTGAAGATTAATGTGTGTATAGAGTTATGTTTAACTATCTATACATAGATAAGGACTCAGTTGTGTTTAAACATGTTAGTAATTTTGTGGACAAGGCTTGGTGTAGGTATAAGGAGCTAGAAGGTCACACCATCCTGAGTTTGAATTTTGTCTTTGCCTTTGCCAACTGTGTGAATTGGACAAGTGACTTCTCCGAGTACCAATTTCTTTCTTTTTTTAATAAAGATTTATTTATGCATACAAGATCTGGGGTACTGGCCAGAGTCACGGAAGGTGAAAGGATTCACCAGACAGAGTGGGGAGCAGGACAGGCAGATCCACTGAAGTACACTGCTGAGGGGAGCAGCGGGCGAGCCAGGAGAGGTCTGCTGCGCCATGTGGGTCCTCTCTCTGGTCGGGGATCTAACTTGTACTGAGGTGCGGCGGATGCTTCACAGTGCAGCCAGTTTTCAACCTGCTGCACCACCAGGGAGGCCCCAAGTATCAATTTCTTTTGTCACCTGTAAAGTGTGGTTAGTAACAGGGCCGAAGCCCCAGGGTGTCATGAAGATGAAGTGACATGATGTAAATGTAAAGCATTTAGTATGATGCCTGGGATGGCAAGTTTTTTACTGTTTGCCCAGTAAAGTTTAGTTTGCCTTTCTGATTCATGCCAAAAAAAAAAAAAAAAAAAAAGAAAATGGGATGAATTTCTGGATCCAAGAATATGATAGTTTGATCGTTTGCCAAAATTGAGAGGAAAATTTCAACCAAGATCTTGTTTCTCTAGCACCACAGCTGTTCTCATTTGTCTTTATATTCTTCCAGGCCTGTTTACACTGAACACTTTTAAGCATTGTAATTACAATGCTTTCACCAGTTTGCTTAATGTTACAGCATCGACATCTTCCTAAGCAACTAAAGCTGTCACTGACACCACAATTTACTTGACTTATTTCCTTACTGTTGAATATCTGAGCAGTTTAATTTTTTATTCCTTCATTTGAGAAATAGTTATTGAATGCCTGCTCTTCCAGGCACCAAGCTGGGCCCTGGGGTGTGGCCAGTGAGAATGACATTATATTGGCTCCGGGACTCTTCTCCAGTGAGACAGGCCATTCCCTGCGCTATTACAGACAGACCGTGGAAACTAAAGGGAAAGTAAAAACTCTACTTATGAGAGTGAAGGGGAAGGAGAAAAGCTCTAGAGAGAACTACTTGTGAACATATTTGTGTATTTTTTGGAATTAGTCCTAGTCGCTAGTCGGCTCTTTGCTTCTCAGTAGCCACAGCTGGAGCTTCTCTTTGAAGAGTTCCCCTGTGGGTTTTCCACTAACACTTTTAAGAGTTTCCTGAGAAGTCAGAGCTCTCTGTAGTGTTTAAAGGCTTGACAGTGAGCTCAGAAAGAACTCGTTTCCTGATTCTCTTCCTCGAGAGTGTGAGTATCAACTGGTCCAGTCAGCTCTCTGCTCTCCTGAAGAGGGTTATGATGATTCCCTTCTTAAATCTACATTCACTGCCTCCCTCACAGCACAGGACCTTGAAGAGCCCTGCTAGACTTCAAACCAATGGGCATAGGTGCTTCCTTTTGGGGAGAATCCTGTGTGTGTGGTGGTGGGGGGTTTGGTGGGCACAGCACAGGCTGCATTTCAGCCCCAGGGGTCACTGCCAGCTGAATGTGGCAGCCCTGCCCATGGCCTCTGGAAACACCTTCCTTCCTACTTTCTAGCTCTCTGTTTCTTACTGCTTTCTAGCTACCTGCTTCTTATCTGCTTGGGTAAGGCCCACTTGCTATTCTGTTGCTTATATGAATTCTTCCCAAGCTCTCTAATTGACAGTAAGTTCTCCGTTCCTTGAGTGCCTAAGTAATTTTTAATTTTCACTCTTTGCCTGGTGTGGCTCTTAATTGTATGTGGCCTTTGATCCCTCTTGTTCTCCTCTCTTATTTATCATTAGTTCATCTTGAAGAGGCTTGATTTAGAATTAGAGATCTGAGGTTAGATGTATCTCTGCGGACATACTGTTTACACTGAATGCATTGAAGGCAGGGATCTAGGAAAAAATAATTTTCCAGGCAGAGGGAAGACCAAAATGATTATTTCTATGTGGAATGCCTTTTCAGAATTAACAAATTGGAAAACAACTTATTAAGTCATGCATTTGTACTGCTTTCTGAGGACTTCTATTTCCTAGTCTCTAATAATGGAGATAGTGATGAATCAGATGAGACATGTTTCTTCTAAGACTAATGGATGATTCTATACAATCAGACAGACAACCATGATGGAGGGATAGCATGCATGTCAGTAGGATAGAGAGTAACTACCAGACGAAAGCTTATTCAAGAAGAAGAATCTGAGTAGTGTCTGATGTAGACATTTTCCAGGCAGAGCTATAAAAGAAGTCCAGACCTAGGGTACAGTTGTGTGGAGGCATGGAGGTAGGGAGTGGAGGGTGAATTCAGAGGATGGACTTCAAATGGTCTCTTAGGAAAATGAGTGTGCTTGGATTTTATATGAAGATGGTGAGAAACCAGGAGAGCAGAAGAATGGCAGGTAGGGCTACTGTGTGGAATGGATGGGGGTGTGGTAGAAACTGCAGTCAGGGAGACCCTTGAGAAGGCTGGTGTGTTGGCCCAGGCCACAGGCCCAAGTTGGCACACTAATAATGAGGATGAATAAGAGAGAAAACATAGGCGAGATATTTCAGTGTAAAACTTAAGAGACTTGGAGATGGACTGATTTTAGGAAGCCAGGGAGAGAAATGTTATGACTTTGCAACTTCCAAGATGGGTGGCTGAATGAAAGTGGTGTCCCTTACCAGGTCTGGGTATGCCAGGGGGATGATAGAATTTGGGAGCCATAGATTGGTGAGGAGAAGGGCTGGGCGTGGTGTGGCAGGGGGCGACATTGAAGGCTTCTCTATCTAGTACCATGGACAGCTCCAAGGAAACCCAAAGGCCCTGAAATAGAAGTTTCTCATCTGGGATGTCTTAGAATCAGCACAGGAGCTAATCTAACAGGCAGACTCCCAGGCCCACCTTGATGTCCTGTGTCAAGTCTCTGGAGATGGAGGTTGGTACTTACTTATTCTAAGTAAGTACCCCAGGTAATGCAGGTGCAGTGAAATGACTGTAGTTAAAGACTGAAATAAACCCAAGCTGGGCTCCAGGGGAAAACAGGAATGCACCTTGCACCTTTTGCTGCTAAAAGGAAGGCTGGACCCTTTGAGTTCATGACTGAACATTTCTTTTCTTTCTTTTTCTTTTTTTTAAAAAAAGATTTATATATTCATACAGGATGTGGTACAGGTCAGTGGTGTGGGGGGTGAGAGAATTCACCAGAGATAGATTGGAGAGTAGAACAGGCAGATCAACTGAAATCCACTGTTGAGGGGAGAAGTAGGCGAGGTAGGAGAGGTCTGATGCACCCTGTGGGTCAGCTCCCTGGCCTGGGGTTGAACTCATACTGCAGTGACTGTGGATGCTTCACAGTGTGGTGCTTAACCCCTTGTGCCATGAGGGAGGCCCCTTTGACTGAACATTTCAAGGCAGTTTATTTGCCCAATGAATCCTGGACCCAAACAAAGAAACAAGAGCCCTGGGCGGCAGGGGCGGGGGAGGGGGTGAGGGCAGATAAGGGCCTCCTGCTGCATGCTTTCACCCTCCAGTGCAGTGTGGCAGTGTTCACTGTGTGTGATTACTGTCTTCATCCTGGGGTGCTGTTATACTTTCCCGACCCCATTCCCTAGAAAAACAAATGTGGCTTCCTAAGAGGGGAGGGGCGAGTCCTTACCTTTGATTGTCATAAAAATATGACAACCCAGAAGAACTGAAAGAGACTCAAATGGGTATCTGCGTCCATTTCACAGCAACATTATTCACAGTACAACCCAACCCAAATACAAATCCAGTACAACCCATTCCTCGCCAAACAACCCAATGTCTACTGATGAATAGATAAGCAAAGTGTGGTACATGACACACTATTTACCCTTAAAAAGCAGTGAAATTCTGATACATGTTCCTACGTGGATGAATCCAGAAGCATTAAGCTCAGGGAAATTAGTTAGACACAAAGAGATGGATTTTGTGTGGCTGCACTTTTACGAAGTCAGCTTCAGGGAGACGAGAAGTAGAATGGGGTTGTCAGGGGCTGCGGAGGGCGAGGAGGGAGTTAGTTAGTGGGTGCAGGGTGGCAGTTTGAGAAGAGGCCACCGTGTTACAGGTGATGGATGGGGATGTACTTAGTGCGCTGAACTGTACACTTCGGAATGGATGAAATGGTAAATTTGATGTTACGTTTATATTACTCCAATTAAAAAAATGACACCATAATGTCATTTTTATTATGAACCTGCAGGCTGAACTCTACTGGGGACCTGCAGAACTTCTCCACGGCTTTCACCCCTCAGGGAGCTCCCTGAGAACAGGGGAAGGTGTCTCCCCCAGAGTCAGGGGGTCTCCCAGCATCAGCAAGGTGTTGTTTCAAACAACAGCTGCTCCGGAGGGCCTGGGTATGTCCGTCCATCTTCAGAGTGAGGCGCCTCCTGGCGGCGGAGTCTCCTAATGGGTGAGGCTGTGCCCCCTGCATCAGACTCAAAATTATCCTAGCCAGAATCTGTGGGAGAGAGGGGAGGTGTGCCTCTTGTTCGGGGGTGATGTCTCTCCTCCCCAGGCCTCGTAGGGTTCAGGAGCCCCATACGTGCCTTTCTTTCTCGTCTTGCGCTCACCTCCAGACTCTCAAATTCCGCGCCTTGGGAAACCAGCTGGTTCCCGGCTGGGCGGCCGCAGGAGGTCTTTTGCCCTCATCCAAGATGGCCGCCACAGCCTCTGTGACAGGCCTGGTCACGTGAGCACGCCCGCCTATGAGGTCGCCGGGCTCGGGCGGCAATTGTCCCTTCCGGGGCCCCATCCCGAGGCGGCGACTGCCCTTGTCAACCGGAGCCTGAGCGATCATGGCAACGGGCTCGGGTGGGGAGCGCGTGGCAGCGGCGGCGGCGGCAGCAGTTTGGTCGCGGGCCGGGGCGGCGGAGCGGCGGCGGCGGCGGTGGCACTGGCGCTGGCACCGGCCCTGAGCGCCATGCAGAGGGGCGACTCGGAGAAGGAGCTGGCCACCGGCTGTGAGGCGAAGGCGGAGGCCGCGACCGAAGCGCAGGAGGCGGCGGAGCAGGTCGCGGTGGACGCGGGCGCGGCCGGGGAGCCGGAGCTCAAGGCGCGGGAGGAGCCCCCCAAGGAGCCGGTCCCGGCGCAGCCCCGCGCGGCCGAGGAGGGGGACGCCCGCGACCTCCAGCGGCCGTCGCCCACGCAGTCCCCGTCCAAGCCGAAGCCGAAGCCGGCGTCCTCGCGGGGCCGCTGCTCGCACGCCAAGTCCAGGGGCAAGGGCCGAAGCTGCCCGCGGAGCTCCCGCCAGTCCCAGGAGTGTGCCTCTTGGCGACCCGTCACCGTGGACAGCTCCAAGGCCAGGACCTCCCTGGACGCCCTGAAGATCAGCATCCGGCAGCTCAAGTGGAAGGAGGTGAGGCAGGCCCGGCCCGTGGGCTCAGGGGGGTGGGCTGGACGACCTCGGAGGACCGGCGCGGCCCAGGCCAGCTCTGAGGGCCGAGCTCCGGCCGCGCCACGCCGAGCCTGTGTGTTAGCTGCAAATTGCTCATCCTTCAAGGCCTAACCCCAAGTCACTTCCTGCAAGAGGCCTTCAGACCCCTCCAGGTCAGGTTGCCACTCCTCCTTCAGACTCCCTGACAGCTCCCTTGTGGCTCAGTGGTGGGCTCCAGCCTTCAGCCCTGTCTCTTTACTTTGTAGATACTAGTTTATATGGCGGTCTCCCTCCAGCAGCTGTGAGTTCTGTGCCTGGAGCCCTCTCTCTTTAACCTGTTCATTTAAGTTATCTTTGCTTAGCACTTACCGCACGATTCTTGCGCAGCTGAGCAGTTTGTGTTTGGAGGCGCGGACCGAGGGTCTCACTACACCCTGCCACTTAACAGTGCGACCTCAGGCGTGCGCCTTCTCTTCTGAAGCCTGTTTCCTCCTCTGTGAAGTGAGGCTAATAATACCTCTCTCGCGGTTCTGCTAGCATAGACTCACTGCTTGTTGTAGTATGCACTGGTTGCAATAAATAGTGACTGGTCTTACCACCTTCTGCTCTCTTCTGCCATCACTGTCACCATCAGCATCAGTGTATTGTATGAACCAGGGCGTGGCATATGGCAGGTGTCAGTGAGTGGTGGGTGGAAGGTGAATGAGTGAAACGGGATGTTTGTCCCTGAGCCCACTTTAGATCTGGTGGGGCAGCATGAAGCACTAGGGACATGGGGATGCCCAGTGAAGCAGGTTGAGTGTAGCCCTGAGGCTCTCAAGGACGGTAGGGTTGCCATCTAGCATAGGCCAGTCCGGAGGTTTAGACCCAGATGGTCACCGATGAAACAGGACCTGCAGCAGGCAATGTGAGGATGTGGGTACTAAGCCCTGGGTCTTGGTTATGGTAGATGTTCAGGAATGGTTTTATGAAGTGTGAGTGTAGAGAGATAAGGCTGTGAAAAGATTGATGAGGTCAGAAGGTTGATGTCTCAGCATGAAGGAATCATGTGGTTTGGAGGGAAGGACAGAGTTCCGGGTAAGAGAAGTCTCATTCCAGGTGTCAGGGCCTTTAGCCTTGGGGCTTGGATTTGGGGGAGGACATTGGGTCTGGGAAACATGGAGAAGGTGGGGCATTCTAGAAGGGTCCCAGGTCCAGACCAGAGATATGAAGACCAGAACAAGAGAAAACTAGAGAACTTGTCAGTCCATGGTCCTCGTGAATAGAGGATCCAGGGACTGAAACCAGGCAAGGCGGCTTGGCCCAAGCAGGCCTGTGCTGAGCTTAGCCCTGTGGGAGAGAGACTTGAAGCTGGCTGGATCCTTAGAGACGGAGACTTGTGGATACAGAAATCTGCAGGCATACATGGCAGCCCAGATTCACTCACTCATTCTCTAAGTGGTCACTGTGGATGCTGGGCCCTGTACATCAAAGATGCTTGAGATGTAGCCCTTGCTCTCAGGACCTTATGCTCAGTAGGGGACGGAACCCAAGCAGAGGATTCATTGCACTGTTGCAGGGCCTCTGCTGCTGCTTCCTGAAATGCTGTTTCCCTAGTTATTTGCTTGGCTTACTCTGTCTCTTCAGATCTCTGATCAAATGCCACCTCCTCCAGGAAGCCTTTCTACTGATCCCTGCACCCACCCTTGTGCTTCTTTATTATTATTATTATCATTATTATTGTTTATAGCATTGAAATCTGCCTGACATGTTTTGTATTGCTTGTTTATTTTCTGTTTCCTTCACTAGAATGTAAGCTCCATGAGGGCAGGGATTTTATTTTACTTACTGATGTATTCCCAGGTGCTTGGCACAGAGAAATTGCTCAATAAATATTTGATGAATGGACAAACCCATTATGTGATGAGTGTTTCTCTCTCAGTGAGGGCATAAGGTCAAGGAGGGGAAACCTCAGGAAGAGCTTCCTGGAGGAGAGAAACCCGAGCTGAGTTCTGAGTGCTGAAAAGGATTAGGAGTTATTTAGGGGCCATTGACTGGAACCCTGGTAGAGGGAGGAGTATGGGCAAAGTGGAGCTACGGGTCTGCACGAAGTTCCGTAAAGTTGGATTACAGAGTGGGCCAAGAATGGTGAGAGGCGAGGCTGGAGAAGTGAGCAGGGACCGATTAGATGTCATGCTGTGGAATTTGGACTTTTTTTGAGGAAGATTGTGTGAGCATCTATAGAATTTTAATTTTAAGTTCTATTTTTTGGCTATACTTCTTGGAATGAGAGTTAAGCTCGTTAGGCCCTAGTTTGCCTGGCTGTCAAATGAGTGGGCAGAGTTAGTTCAGTGATTCCCATTCTCTCTACAACTGCAGTCACATGATGTAATGGTAATGACATGCTACCCTTGCAATGGTGGGCCCGGGGTGGGGGGGTGGTGGATGTTTTCCAGCATGCACTCCCTTCACTCATAGTCTGCCTTTTTCTTCCGCTCAGAAAGCATACTGGCATGTAAGTGGAGGTACTCATTCCAGTATATTTCAAAACATAATCCACTCACAAGAATAAGACTTTACTGTTAAATGTGTGATTATTTACCAATTACCACTCTTCCCAACTAGTCTGTGTGGGCCTGAGTGCCAGAATGACACCTCACATGTGTCCCCGATGCTTCAACAGAACACACACTGGTGTTCAATGAATGTTCATCCAGCGGGTGGAGGAAACACAATGGAGCGCACGTCTCCTCTCAAACGTTGGAAGTTAAAAAAGTACGAGACAAGATATACTTTAAAGTTTCTTACCGATTTAAAGTAGGGTCATGGTGCTCTTAGTACCTACTACAAAGTTGACTGTATAACAAGGAACATGTGGCATAAACCACGTTCCAACAAAGTGCAAACATGCCCCAAGCCTCAGTTTCCCCAGCTTTTATGGGGAAGTTAAATGAGATAACTTCTCCACACTGACATTCTAGGAGCTGGAACGCCTTCAGGGCCTGGGGCTTGAGTCGTGAGCCCCACTGTCCCTTGTAGGTCATGTGTACTGCTGGCTAGTGGGCTTCGATCCGGGTGGGGCTCTGGGGGGCTGGGTCACCCAGTCAGAGACAAGGTCATGAACACCAACTGAAGTGAGGACTCTGCCTCCTTCTGTGCATGCGCAATGAGGGGCACTGAGCAGGCCAGTGCCAGCCGGCCAGCGAGTTCAGATGTTGGCTCCGCACGCACGGTCTCCTTTCCTCCTCCCCTGTTCTTTATTCTGCACACATCCCAGCCACAGCAGTGCTAATGAACAGCAGCCACTGTAATGAGCCCTCACATAGCTCTGTGCCCGGCACTCCTCTAAGTGCTTTCAGATTTGCAACCATTTGACTCTCCACAGCCCGATTCAGTAAGTGCCCGATTGTCTCCCTTTCATGGGGGAGGAGGATGGGGTACATAGAGGTTAACTTAGCCCAGGCCACACAACTGACAAGTGGCAGGACTGGCATTGGAAGGAGGTCGTCCATTCAAAACCAGTCTTCAGTTCTGTGCCCTTTCCCTACCCACTGTGGGCTCTCTCCTGGCAGGCCCTGGGGTAAGGGTTGCAATAGGATGTGAATAGGATTCACTTCTTGCCTCCAGCAGCTCCCAGGGTCAGGGGTCAACGAGCACACAATTATAGTCTCCATTCTGGAGTTGTACAGGTAAAGGCATGTCATACAGAGTTGGGACAAAGGCAGGCAGTGTGGCTTGGGTCTGTGTGAAGGAATGCATGATAGCAGCTTCGGGAGGATGTGGGAGAGGGAGAGAGGGAGGAGAAGCCCCAGATCACAGAGCCTTGCCCAGATTCTCCTCCATAGATGGAGCTTGTCTTGTCCAAGTGAACCATCCAGCCCTCGGGTGAGCCCTTCAGTCCTCCCCACACCGTCAGGTCCACTTCAAATGTGTCCAGTGTTAAATTTATTCCTCAAAGGAAACATCATAAATGTTTGCTCTGTAAAATTGTTGGTGAGACAGAAGTTCATTCTAGAACAGCCAAGTCATGTTTACAGAGTCGCCAGTGAAATGGCAGCGGGAAAGAAAGATGCTCCCTACTTGGAGTTGCTCGATGAAGTTTGTGAGCTGTCGGCACCTTTTCCAATTGTGGGAGCCTTCCCCAACCCCCTCTGTAGATGTTTGCAGTTTTGACACCCTCATTAAAGAAAACCCCAGGGAAACGACACCTTGGAGAACAGCTGCCACTCGTGTGAGCTGCCCTCCTTGGAGATGGAGGTTGTGTACGTGTGCCCGTGGGTGCCATGGACACCGGCTCACAGGAAGCAGGGCTCCCGGAGACTTGATAGAAGGACTTTTGTTGGCCACAGTTTGCACGAGCCCCGACCTTGTGTTGTAGACTCCACACTTGTCTTCTGAAATTCAACCTGCCTTTGTTCAGAATCTGTGCCCCCTCCATCGCTCTGCTCAGACTCGCGCTGGCATTAATGACTGCCGACTGGTATCTCTGAAGACCAGGCCCTGCTCACAGCCTCTGCTCGTTACTTACTATGTCCAACTTTTCCTCGGATAAGTTTATTTAACCCTCACAGCAACCCTCTGAGGTAGACCCTATTATCATTCCAACTTCCAGATGACGGAACAGGTTCAGAGAAAGGCTGACCCAGGGCTAGCTCAGGACCACACCGGTGGCAATTTGGCAGAGCCAGCCAGGGCCTGCGCTAGGAGCCAGTGAGTGGTCACATGCCATCAGTGTGCTAGCCCTCTGTGAGAATCCACCCTGCAAGGAGCTAGCTGTTCTACCGTTATTCTGTGATAACAAGTCCAGGACTGAGGAGAGAGCCCCAAGGAAGTGGGAGGTCAGGAAGTCGGGGGCAGCCAGCACTCTACCTTGTTCCCAACCCACTTCTTAGTGTGGTTTCTACTTCCCTGCCTGTCTCTCATTCTCCCTCCCTTGCCTCATCTGAGTGGTAGCCCTGCAATGACAGGGCAGCCACTCAGGGCCGAGAGCGAGAAGGCACATAGAGCTGAAAGGAAAACGCACTGAAGTATAACTTGTCCGGCAGAGGGGCAACGGGGCTGGCCCCTTCCAAATCTGTGTCATATCCCTGCCCGCGAAGGAGAAGTGGGGTGTGCTTCTGGATGCCTCAGCCCTTGTGCAGCGTGAACCCCCTTGTGGATCACCGTGTCCCAGCTTCCTCGTGGGTGAAGGCAGAGTGGAACATGAAGCACGCACTGGATAGTTTAGCATTCCCTGCTTTCTCATTTGAATGACAGTCATCGTGATTTACGTTCCACTTTTTGAAAACAGCCTTATATTTAAGAACAGTTTCTATCCTACTCCGTCAACTGCTCTCCTTCAACACATTATTTTAATGTCTTGTCCGCCAGAATTTTTCCTTTGTAAGGTTAAGCTGGTCATGCCATAAAAAGCACGTATTACTACCCTTGTTATTTGAACAATACTGTCTGTACAACGGCCTCATGAATCCACACTAAGCCTTAAACCTTTAAAAGGTGGTGAATTCCAGGGCTCGTGTTCAAGTTCTCTAACTATTACCAGCTAAAAATCTGTCTTCTTAGCAGATGTTTTTATTGCTGGAGCTATTTTCTGTGTTGTAGGAACATACTCCCCATTGTGAGTAACCTCAGTCTTGGGAGCATTCTGGGTTCTGGTGTTGGAGCAGCAGAAGTTGCAAAAGCTCAACCACACATTTTTATCTTCTTTGAGATCTTTTCCTCAAAAGGAAGATGTTGTGAAGGTTATCAGCCCCTCGAGTGCCTTCTCTGAAGGGGAAGCTGTATCATGGACTTGGATTCAGACGGATAAGTTAAATTCCTTGCCACTCACTGCTTGTGTGATCCAAGTGCTTTGTGTGCTAAGTACAGAGACTCTCTGAGCCTGGTTCTTCGATGAAGGCCAGGGGCACTGATTTTGCAGAATTATAGTGAGATTCAGTGAGGGGATGGATGCCAACTGCCATAACCCAGTGCTTGGCACGCTTGGGGACTTACAGCAAGTGTTAATTATCTCCCTCTTTTGGGCAATGACAGGTATTGCTTCTTTGAGTCATTGTTTTATAAGCTAGAAAGAATTGGAGACTTTTGTCTGCATCTGTAGGTTACTGGCTGAATAGATGTTGAATCATTTAATAGGTGTTTGGAGACCTACTTGGTGCAGGTTATAACTGGGTTTTTGGGACACAGAAGATCCCGGTAGGGGACAGTTATATTTTAAATATGTCGATGTGATTTGATCTAGGTTTGGTTTTTTAAAAAATAATCCTGATTTAAAGCTTTTTCTTTTAAAGTCAGTTATACTTGAAGATTTCATGAATTTAAGTGAGTTTTTAAAGCCCCATGCCCGGGGCCTGTCTTGTGCTTTGGTATATTCATTACATGTAAATGCATCACCACGGGAAATGGATTAGCTGTTTGCAGGACGTTAGTGTCTTAACTTTGGGTTCACAAAACTTGCAAGGTGACTAATTCACAGAGGAGAACTAAGGGGGTTAAATGAATGTACCCCTAGCACCATGGAGACATGAGGATTTCCTGGGCTATTTTTAAAAAATATTTATTTATTTATGCATACAAGAACTGGGGTACAGGCCAGAGGTGTGGGGGGGTGAGAGGATCCACCAGAGACAGAGGTGGGAGCAGAACAGTCAGATCAAAAGAAACACACTGCTGAGGGGAGCAGCAGGCGAGGCAGAAGAGGTCTGCTGTACCATGTGGGTTCCCTCCCTGGCCGGCGGCAGGGATCGAACTCATGCTGCAGTGGCTGCGGTTTGCTTCACAGTGCGTTGCTTAACCCACTGTGCCACCAGGGAGGCTGGGCTGACTCTTGCTCTCACCTCCAACCCTCCCCACCCCCCACCCCATCCTAAAAAAAGACCACATCTAGGCATATCTCTGACCTGGCAGAAGAGCCATGGGCCTGCTTTAATTGCCTGAGCCAAGGGGTCCTCATTTTAGCAGGAACATAAATTCCTTGATAGGGTTGTTGGGAGGATTAGATCAGATAATCTCTGTAGAACCTGGTGCTTCAGAATAAGAATACCTGTGTGTTTGACTCTCTCTCTCTCTGATGAATTTCTAGGACATCTTAATTAAATTTTGTAACAGACAAGTTGTTATATATATATAAATTAATAACCTGGCTGTTCTCTTGCATCAATTTGGAGCCTGCCCTCTCTTGGCAGTTCGTCCTCTGCAGCTGAGTCACGTCACATCCCCCAGATTCCTTTGCACAGCTAATACCAGAGAGAGGAATGACGGTGTTTCTCTGTTCCAGATGGACTCACATCTCTCCCTGCATGCTGCTTCAGATTGTCCTGGTCTCAAGCGCTGCCTTCACTGCCGTTTGTGTGCGTACTTCCCTGGTGGTTTCGCACCATCCCCTAAGTCCTAGCAGACCTTTCTGATGGGCCTTTTCTTCTCCCCTCTGCTTCTGTGTCATCTGAGGGAAACCTCATCTTTAACAGGGTAAAAGAGTAGGGCAAGATGATGGTGAGATTATCCCCCATCTCCAGGTGTTTCACTTCTCCAAGAACTTATAGGGCCATCTGCTACTATCCTGGTACAGGCCTTATTCATCTGTGTTTTTCCTCTTTCATGTTTTGTTCTTTGTGTGCACAGGGAGATTTTTATTTCTCTTTGTGGCAGAACTATGGTTTATTAAAAAGCAACAACAGAAACTTCTGGATAGCGTAGGTGATATCCAAATATCTTTGTCAAATTCGGGCCCTCCCTGGTGGTGCAGTGGATTAAGCAACGCACTGTGAAGCCACTTGTGTGCAGCCACTGCAGCACAAGTTCGATCCCTGCTGCCGGCTGCGGAGGTGACCCACATGGTGCAGGCAGACCTCTCCTGCCTCGCCTGCTGCTCCCCTCAGCAGTGTGTTTCAGTCCATCTGCCTGTTCTGCCCCCTGCTCTGTCTGGTAGACTCTCACCTCCCCACACCTCTGGCCTGTACCCCAGTGCTTATATGTATAAATAAATAAATTTAAAAAAAAACAAAAAAAACACAAATATCTTTGTCAAATTCCAAAACAATCTATGTCCTAAAAATTTATACAGCCCCAAGCATATGAAATAAAACCTGGGAATCCCCACTCCTAACCCTCTCTCTCTTCCCCTCTAATTCTTTTTCTTAGGGGTAATGCCAGGATTACAGTTTGTTGTGTCTCCCTTATTTCCTGTAAGTATCAGGATGCTGCACTGTGCTATAGTAACAGCAGCCACATAATATTGGCGGTTAACATGACAGAAGTTTATTTCTTGCGAACACTTAAGGGTGGGTTCATGGGGATGATGGGCAGTGTCATCATCTTGCTTATTCAGAGACCTCACTGCATTTCCAGGTCCTGCTTCAGTGACTCGCTGGGGAAGCAGGAGCTCGGTAAACCGGGCAAGGCCGTTGTCGCCCACTCACTCTCAGGAGCGACTGTGCTTGCATTTTATTTGCCAAAGCCACTTACATGCGTGGCTGACTCCAGAGGGGCTGGGCTGTGCATCCTACCACGAGGGTGCAGAGGGGAGCTCGGGAGCATGTGGGGAGCTGGGCTCATGACTACATGGTCATCATCTGTAGAGAAGCAGGGGATACACACCTACAGTTTTATTCTGTTCTTCCTGCAGCAGTGGTACGATCCATAGTTTGACAGCTGCTTTTTATCAGGGCCTGTGGGCGTCTTTCTCTGTTCATCTTACAGCTTCGTTTCACTTTACGAACAATTTAATCATCCATTTAGTGGATCTACTGCCATACAATTTGTTGATGGATATGGTTTGAGTATTTTTTCTTTGCTATTACAAAGAAAGGTGCAGCAGACATCACCACTTCAACATTAAATATTTGCTCATGCAATTACTTCTGTAGGAGAAATCCCCAGGAGCTGCTGGGGGTGAGCACCTTATGTCTTGAGAGTTCTTGCCCAGGTGCCCGGTGGTGTGTGCGCGAGGGTGTCTTGTTCCTGGCATCCTCTGCTACCCTGTACCCTGGGGATGTAAGCCTTTGCTGAGCTGATGGGCAAAACTGTTCTTTTAACTCACAGATCTCTGTTTGTCAACACAGTGGGGCATTTTGGTGCAAGCTTACTCGGCATTTGTACCATGTCATTTGTGCCATGTCTAAAGTGGTCTTTGCTCATTTATCTTTTGGGTTCAATTTTTCTTACTGGTTTCTCAGTATGACAGTTACTTTTTGTCTCATATGTGTTGTGAATCTCCCCCCCCCCCCCGTCTATTATTTGATCATCTAGCAGATAATCATTTGTGTTGTGAGACCTATGTTATTATAAATAAAAAAATTTTCTCCTTCCTATTTACTAAAAACAGTCCTTAATTATCATCAACTTGTCAGCCTAAGAAGGTAGGCGAAAACACGCTTCCATCTTCAGGTGCTAGGAAACATCTAGTGAATTAGCAGGTTTTTTGATGAGGTTTAGAGTCTTGTATTTCTATGAAACTAGATGGTCATTGTGGAAGTCTCACACACGTTGATCTAAGTGCACTGGGACTCCATGTGGCCTGTATAGAAGACTTTATTATTTCTGTCTAACAGATACCACTGGTCCGTGGCCCCACTACGCCCTAGTTCTGCCACCTGAGTGTCATGATATTTGTAGTCTAGGACTCAGATGCATATTATTTTTTATTGTTGTCCAACTTTAATAACCTCTGTAGCATCTCTGCCAAAGTCAGTCTGCACTGAGAATTTGTTCTATTTCAACTCTCCCACCATTGAGAGTTGTTAAGTGACATACAGCTTAGAAGGAGAGACTGGGCCTCCTGGCTCCTAGGCCAGGTATTGTTCTGATAGTCACAATGTCCATCTAACTAGAATGTTCTTTCCTGGTCCTTAGATATAAGACCATTAGACAGTGCAGGGCTGGGCATTGAGCCTAGCTCTTAGTTTTACCTGAAAAATACATTTATTACTTTTACAAACAGTCCTTGTACATTGCTTAAAATATTAAGACTTTGCAAAAATTTTTAAAAATATGTAATCTGGCCACAGAGATGCAAAACTATTCATTTTGAAGGCTTTCATTTTAGCATTTCTCCTAGGCATAAGTTTTTATTTTTTACAAAGCCTATATAATTTTGTTAATGTTTCACAAAGCTAATATAACTTTATTATGTTAAAATAAATACCCACATTATGATGTAAACATTTCCCATGCTATACTAATTTTTCATAAGTGTCGTTTTGGTTGCTGCAGAAAATCTTATTCAGTGGTTTATATTTCATTATTTATTTACATGTTATGAAATGTTAAGATTGACTCCTCTATGAAAAATTTTCTGGAATGCTTTCCCCCAACACCTCATATTATTTTCTTAAGATAAGCTTCCAGAAATGAAATAATTGAGTTAAAGGGCATGCCCATTTTCAGGTTTTTAGAATGTATTATCAAAATGCATTCTCAAAGAGTTCTAGTAATTTGTAATCATTAGCATGTGAGTTCCTTTAAGTACTTACTTTTGAAGAACATAATGACAACTCTTAGGGAAGAGAGTGAAGGAAACGAATCTTCTCTCTGTCTAAATATAACTCCAAACAATTAGTCCCTACTTCAGAGAAGGGTATTTTAATATAACTATTTTGGTGTAGATTCGCCACATTGATGCTAAAGTCACTTTAAAACTCTCAAACAATGTGTCCAGTCACATAGTTGAATTTCTCCCTGCCCTTTATCACCCACATTAATTCCTTACCCCACTCTATTCTTTTTTTTTTTTAAAGATTTATTTATTTATGCATACAAGCACTGGGGTACAGGCCAGAGGTGTGGGGGGTGAGAGGATTCACCACAGAGAGCAGGGAGCAGAACAGGCAGATCAACAGAAGTATACTGTTGAGGGGAGCAGCGGGCACAGCAGGAGAGGTCTGCTGCACCATGTGGGTCCCCTCCCTGGCAGGGATCTAACTCGTGCTGCAGTGGCTGTAGTTTGCTTCATAGTGCGTCACTTAACCCACTGCGCCACCAGGGAGGCCCACCCCACTCTATTCTTATCCCCATGCTAAGACTTAAATATTGCACATATGATTGGGCTATGAACTGCTGAAAGTTTCAATAGTTTATATCTTAGGTTTTTTCAAAATAACTTTGTGTAAAAAAAAAAAGACACTTTAAGAGCTATGTTAAAATGTCATATGCCATTATTAGCTATTAGGGAAACAAAATTCAAAACCATAAAGAAATACCACTTTTCATACCCACTAGGATGTTTATAATAAAGAAGACAGATAAGTGTTGATGATAATGTGGAGAAATTGGAAGCTTTATACACTCCTGCTGGGAATGTATAATGGTGCAGTCATTTGAAAAACAGCTTGGCAGCTGTTCAAAATATTTAACATGGAATTACCACATGCCAACTACCCACTCCTAATGTATATAGCCAAGGGAAATGAAAACTTACAATCACACAGAAACTGTATGCAATCACACAGAAACTGTATTGTAGCAGTATTAATGAGAGTCAAAAGGTAGAAGCAACCAATTTACCACCAACTAACAGATAAATAAAATGCGATTATACCACAGTGGAATATTACTTGGCCCTGCAAAGGAATGAAGTGTTGATTATACTCCAGTGTGGATGAACCTTGAGAACATGCTCACAAAAGAAATGACTGATCATCTTCATTATATCTTTATTTTCTATTTCATGACTTTCTTCTCTTAGTTATTTGTTTTGTTTATTTGAAGTATTTTGTTGTTCTTTTTTTGACATTACATTGGCTGCTTAGCTTTTAATTGGCTTTTCTAATAAAAGTGTACAAGACTACAAATTTGCCTCTAAGTGCTGCTTTAACTCCACCCACAGGTTTTGCTATATAGCATTTTATAAAATCACCTTTTATTTCTGTATAATTTACATTTTCAAGAAAATTTTTTTCTTGACCCATGGGTTATTTAAATTTGTGGTTTGTTAGAGTTTTCACACATACAAGAATATTTTTGCTTTTCCTTTATTAATTTCTAACTTAACTACATCACTGGTTAGAGGTTTCTTTCCTACTTCTTCCTTCCCTCTCTCTTTCACTAGTCCTCCCTTCCATTTTTTTTTTTTTTCTGTATATACTAATGTAAGTATATACGGGTGTTCTATGTATGCTTGAAAGAGTATATTCTCTAGTAATTGAGTGCAATATTTTACATATATACATTTGTTAGATTACATTTTGAGGATTGTGTCATACAAATTTTATACCCCTAATATTTTTGTCAAATTATTAATTACTTGAAGAATTGTATTAACATTTCCCTCTATAACTACTTATTTCATGTCTTTTAAAATTGATATTTTTATTTTTCCATTACCTCCGTGCCAGTCTGGAGGTTAATCTAACTATTTTTACTCCTCTCATAGTTGCCCTAGAAAATTTAACATGTGTCTCATTTCAAAAATTTAAAGTTTCTATATTTTTACTCTCACCAACACAAAGATCAACAATCTTAGGATGCTTTAGTTTTGCTTATACCATCCCACCTCACTTACATACTTTTTTTGTCCAGTATTTTACTTCTTTATCCTTTTTTTTAACTTCATAAGTTAGACCTTATAGTTGTTTTTCATAGTCTTAGTGAATATTTAGACTTGCCTTATGTTCATTATTTTATTATGCTATTTTACAACTCAGATCTTCTGGAATCATTTTCTCCCTCCTGGAAATCATCTTTTAGAAGTCCCTTTAGTGAAGGATTATTTATACTACATTTTATCAGTTTTTATTTATCCCAAATCGTCTTCATTTTGCCTCCTTGAAGTCAGTGTCACTGCACCTGTTGTGCTGCTGCGGCCACGTGGTCCTGCACCTGAGGATGTGCTCTGTCCCCTCACTTCCCATACTGTTGAGAAGTCACTTCTCAGTCTGCAATGCTCTTCTACAGGTAAAGTGTCTCTCTCCTTCTGGTGGCTTTAAAATCTCTTTGAAATGTATTCCATGTCCTATGTCTTTCTAGGCAAGGATTTTTTTTGCATTTATTCTGCTTGGGATTTGTTGAGCGTCTTATCTCTGAGGTTGGATATCATATTCATTCTGGAAAATTCTTGTGTGCTTTCACTTTTGTATTTTCTCTCACCCAGTCTTTTTCTTCTCCCTGGAATTCTGATAGATGTTGTTCAACCTTTTTTGTCAGGGAGCTGTGTTTCTTGGAAATTTATTCTCTGACAATTCTTTGAAGCCTGGGTTTGAAGAGAGGATTTGCATTTTGTGCTACCTCAGAAGGCCCCAGCAGCCAGAACACGTAGAACTTCATGTTTGGATTTAAGCCTTTCAGCTTATAAACATCACTGAGTGCTGACTCCTGGCTTGAATCTGGAGGGTGTTGTAGGTAGGCATTCTGTGGGGAGCCTTCGCCCTTCTATTTCCCCTTCCCTGAGCCAAGGGCAAGATAGGATGACTTTTTTCTCCATCACCCACTGACAACATGGCTGGTCAGAGGGTCTGGCTTGACCTTGGAGTTTCTCAGTCTGACACTTGCCTTGCCAGCAGTCATTCAGGCCCCAGGGTACACACAGAGGCCAGACCTTTGCCAGTGGACTGGGAGCAGATGATTATGCTTGTCTTTTGAAAAGAGCACTCTGGCTGCCTTGTGGAGGGGGGATTAGTGTTCCCAAGTGGAGCCAAAGGCCAATTAGGATGCTATTGTAGACTGGGTGCGAGATGGCACTACCTGGGACATGATGATGCTGGAGGGAAAGGTTATTATCTCCCCTGGACTGTAAGATATTCAGTAGCAGGGAGCTTGTCTCACTCATCTTTGTGTCCTTCGATGCCTGGCACAGAGAAGGCATTCAGCAAATGTTAATTGAATTGAACTGTGTAATCAGTAAGGGTTTGAGTGCTGTTTTTTTGGACTACCTTCAAAGTGGCTATTTTCTTTGAAGGGAAATGACATAAAGGGATTCCAGGCAATGAACTCACCCTGTCTCTGACACTGCAAGGCTCAAGCCAGAAATAGGGAGCCAGCTGCTAGTAAGCCCCTGCCAGCCTGAGCTTTGGCTGCGTTTGCCTTTCACGATCACTTAGCTTTCCTTAGCCTGTGTGTTGCTCCTTTCCTAAGGAACCTCAGGCTGTACTTGAAATGACTTACACACAAAGCCTTGTCTTCTTACTAGATTTTTATGACATTTTCTCAGAATCACTAAGCTCTACGACTCCCTAGGCAGGTTTCAAAGATGTTCCTCTAATGATATGTTATAACTGTGAAAACTTCTTACTCTTAAGATGTCCTTCTTGGAAAAAGTGCTCTGTGTCTAGGGAATAAGAGAGGCAAATGGTGCCGGCTGTGTGGCAGTTTAATAAGCTTCAGCTGGTCACTCAGGACTGTGGTTTGAAGAGCTTCTGTGGTACTATTCCACTAGAACGTGCAGAAGTATTTCTGGAAGTATGAGGAAATCAAGCGTACAAAGCATTTGTTCACTTCTGAGGCCTTGGAGAGCCTTATGATTCATTCAATAAATGTATGTTGAATGTCTTTTGTGTAAGGCACTGCCAATAGAGACAAACTCAGACCCCACCCCAGTCCTTAATGCAGGGCTACTACTGGATTCCTTTTGTGTGAATAAAAAAAAATATTAACTTTGTCAACATAGTATTTCCAACTCAGTAACAAATTAGTTTCAACAAATAGCTTATTAATGATAAGTTCCTATTAGTTACTAAATACTAATTATATAATGACATACTTGTTAATTTGAACTTGGAATTCAGAAATATTCTGGAACAGTAAACAAATATCAGATGATTGAACTGCAACACAAAACCTCAAATTTAACCAGTGCACTAATACCAACGAGGGATTTCTTTTAAAAGTTAAAAGTACTCACTAATTATTCATCAGATATAAAAGCAGGTCTTTTTTTTTTTTTTTAAGAAACACAGTCTATTTTAGACATTATTTGATCGACCAAGTCTTAGGATAATCGGTTCTGTCAAAGGTGAACAATGCATATTGTTAAAATAAGGTACTCATTTACTACATGCCAGACAAAATCATCTCATAATACATTTATCGAACTATTCAATACTTCTGAATTTCCAGTTTAAATCAATGAATAGTATCCTTAAGATAATAGGTAAATATTATATAATAACTACCTGTCATCATGGATCATCCACTGCTGTGGAGTCAGAAATACAATAATGAAATACGAGAAGTGTGCAAAAGATTAAACATGCCTGAGTGTGAGCAGCCCCATGCCACTCTGTGGGTAACCTAGAGGGACACACAAGTGGCTCTAGAGGTCCCATGCATGGAGATGACATAACTGAGGAGTCCATGTGCGGTGCGAGAAGCCCGCTGGGGACACAGTGTGCTGGGACATGGGAGGCAAGATGGGGTGGTCTTGGGGGCACGGAAAAGGCTTGTGCAAATGAGACTGGGCCATCAAGGTGCATTGTGTTTTTGATGTATTGTGTTTTTGATGTATTTGTTTTGGGTTGTTTTGTGTCCGCACCCCCTTTCTGGGTCGGTGTGATAGCTGAGTTCCAGACCAGTGAGACGTTCTGTTGTGAGCTCAACAGCGCCGATCTTTTTCTCTCTCCCTGCCCATGTCCTCAGGTCTGAGGTCTCTGCTACCATAGTCTGAATCAGCTGTGTTTTTATGGCTTGTTTAATTTTCTTTCTTTCCCACCAGATTTTAAATTCAACTGGTACAAGGACCGCATCTGTCTTGTTTATTGTTGTTTATTATTGGGTCCTCGCTCCAGTGCGCAATGCCTGGGATACCATGTAATAAGCTTTTGATAGATATTGGCTGAAACGATGTTTCCCATTCATTCCTCGAACATTTCCTGAGCCCTCATTTTGTGCCATGGGCTCTGTTGAGCACTGGGCAAACAAACAAATGAAGCCCTGTGGGACTCTCCTTAGGCAGCCCCCTCTCTGCTAATTACATCCAGAGGAGAAAGAGCAATGTCAACGGGAAGGAGGAGGGAGGCGGGATGGCAGGGAGCTCTGAGCTGAGCAGGAAGGAGGCGAGGGGAGAGCAAGGTCTCTGGGTGGAGGAAGGAACAATATCCAGGCAGGACTCTGCATGTGCGGTAGCAGGCCCCCCCCCCCACTTCCTGCATTCCTGAGAATGTGGGGGGAGAAGGGGGCCTGCCCGCACCTTCCTCCCCTAGAGTCCAGAGTGTGAGGAGGGGAGAGGGGTGAGTGACGTGAGCTTTGAGGCAGGCAGAGGCCAGGTCACAGAGCTCTGGGAGCAGTGGAAGGTGCGTGCGTGCGTGTGTGTGTGTGTGTGTGTGAGAGAGAGAGAGAGAGAGAGAGAGAGAGAGAGAGAGAGAGAGAGAACCAGACCCCTCTGGCTGTGGTATGAGGGCATACTCAGGAGTCAAGTGGTGACCAGAAAGTGGAGACAACCTCTTGGAGGCAGGGGGCGTGGCTCCTGTCCATCTTCACTGTCCAGCAAGTGGCTGGGGTGCAGTGGGCACTGGGGACTCTCTGTGACTCGGTCTGCCTGCAGAGCCAGCAGGTAGCAGGCCTCGCCTGGCTGCAGAATTGCTGCCGTCCCTTGGGGGAGCCTCCCAGCAGTCCTGAGATGCCTTCTGGGCCTGCTTCCTTCCTCCATTGAGTCTGCCTTACTCACAGGTAACCCAGCCTGCCTGAGGAAGGACCTCTACCCCGGTGTGTGTGGGTGTCAAACCTTGGCCTCCGGGCCCGGGTAGGGTTGGTGCTGGTGCTGGCTGTCTCTTCTCCCCAGGGGCTGCGGTTCCCCTTTCCAATGAAGGGGGGATCTTATGCTTCCAGCTGCTAATGTGTCCCCTCCAGGCAGTGTGCCCCCTTCCCTGAGTGGGCAGAGAGAGGCAGAGGCGCAGGGGACAGCGGAAGGCTGTCTTCCGCAAGCAGCAGGGAGAGATTTGTGGGCGCTGAGCCTCCTCACTGCCCCGATATCATGCTGCTATTTAATAAAGGCCTCATTGCTTGAAGGGCCATTAAGTAACCAATGATATATTTCAACCTCATTGAGGAAGAAGATGCAGAGTTAAATCAAATTCAGACGATGTGGAAATAAAATAATAAAGAGGCTATCCACACGCGTGGCCTTCTTCCCAGGGAAAGGGAGGGAGCCAGCCCCATCCGGGGCGCCCTGAGCCAGCGCTGGTCTTCTTAGTGCTCAAAGCCGGCCCCTCTTGTTCTCAGCAGGAAACAGTGGCTGTGAGCAGAACCACCTTTAACGAAGGCAGTCCTCAGATGCAGTCAGGTCCAAGTCAGCTTGTTCTGTGGAAATGCCAGTGGAGGGCCGCTGTAGTTCTGTGACTTGTGCTTGTGGCTGCTGGTGGGGCTTGGGAGGTGCGTTGGAGGCGAGGAAATGGAGGGTTCGCTTCAAACTTCAGATTTAAAATTCCCATTCTTGTGAGAGTTGTGGGAAGGCCTGGGAATTAGAGACGCGGCTTGTCTTGAGATCATGATAGGTGAAGTCCGCCGTGTCTTTGCCTCGAAAGTCTTCACTAATACCCACCCTGCTCCCTCTTCCTGCAAGCACTTGGATTCTTGATTCCCAGCCAGAATATTTGGCAGATTTATAAAACAGTGCAAATCGGCTTTTGGTTTCAGTTTGTTTTCCCACATAAGGTATCTAACTACTTAGTGACCCCATCACACAAATTGGGTTCCCTATGATAGAGACAAAGGCCACTGGCTGGTTGGTTGGTTTGAGTGGTAGAAAAGCAAGCACACTTGAGTGTTTTCTCTGTATGGGTATTTTTCAGATTACTGATCTCATTTGATTCTTGCAAACCTTTGAGGTGAAGAATATTCTGCCTGTTCTTCAAAGAAAGGGGTGGTTTCACAGAGGTTAAGAAACTTGCCCAGGCTTTTCCCTGGTGATGTAAGGGGTTAAGTCTCAGCACTATGACTCTATCTGCAGCCACTGCAGCATGATTTCGATCCCCAGCCGGGGGGTGACCCACATGGTGCCGCAGACCTCTTCTGTCTAGCCCGCTGCTCCCTCAGCAGTGTGTTTCAGTAGATATGCCTGTTCTGCTCCTGACTCTGTTTTTGGTGAATCCTCTCACCACCACCCCCCTCCCCTGCACTTCTGGCCTGCAGCCCAGGTCTTGTATGCATAAATAAGTTTAAAAAAAAAAAAAAACCTGCCCAAAGTCATACAGAACCAAGCTTTGAACTCAAGTCTTTATATGATGACATCCCAATGTGGGCCTCTCCTGTTCTTAATTAGGGAATTCAGTAGAACTTTCCTGAATGTTCAAGACATGTTTCCTATTGCATAAACATCTGCTGCTGAGCACTGCCTTTAAAGATTCTGTGGCATATCTGAGCATATCTGTGGCATATCTCTGGCATAACAGAGAAAAAGAAACTATTTTCTTGCTGGGGCCCCAAATTTGGTAGCTGGTGCCCTTAGACCAGCCTTAGACTTACTTATATCATGACTCTAGTACCTCCCAGTGGCCAGTGCAGTCTCCGCTGTCAGCTCTGCTGGGGGTGGTCTCTACCCCTTGGATCTAGTGCCAGAGTGCTCTCTGGACCCTGGAGTACAGCCGGCTCAGTGATCTGTCCTTCCCTGGGTCTTGCCCACACCTTGGAGCAAATCTCGGGTTGTGTTTTCTCTCTCTGCAAAGGAAAGTCCCTGCCAGCACTTTCTATATTGCAAGGCATTATTAGCCCTTTCCTGCTGCCCCCACCCCAGCTCCCTCACCTCACCCTAAAGGTGCTCTCATTTCTGGAACTGAGGTTTAGTTGTTCCAGCTCCCAGGAAACTTATCACCTATGGACAAAAATTGGACCATTACCCCCCCACACATACTTTAAAATGGCACATTATATCCAGAGGACCACACTCTCAGTCAATCCGGAATAGACTGCTTTTCGCCAGTGGAACTCAGGGCCTAGTGCTCTGTGCCTGTGAATCCCTCCTTTATGAGTTCAGTATCTCTACTAACACTTGGCTCCTTATCAACCGTCTCTTGTTGGGCTACAAACTCACTCTTGCCTTATTATTTATTAATCAACATTTAAGGGTCTGATAGCACGAGGCCACCACCTCCATTATCTAATATATTTCTCAGAATAACTGCAGAGGGGGTGGTATTAGCTCCCTTTGCAGCTGGGGGGAAATGAGGTTCATTAACTTGTCCATGTTTCATCTAGTAAGTGGTAGATCTGGGATTTGAACCCAAGTGTTTGGATTCTAAACCCACAAACTCTCCCTGATGAAAGGCAAGGCTTGTAGTTTCTTATTATCTTGCTGCTTCAGTTACTCTATTCTGCTCCTTAATTAGCGATGACTCCAAATGAGTAGTGCGTTATTGAGCCTTCTGGGGGAAGTGGTTTTCGTTTTGACAGCAGTCACATACTCCACACTGAGAAGCTGTTATTTAATCCAGAATGAGAGATGGTAAAAGTCCCTAGGAAATTTGGAGGAAAGCGGGAACATTTTTATTTGGCTAGCTGATTGAGCTCTAGTTTTAAAAATTTTTTCCCATTCTTTTTCTTCTTTAAAAGCTAAATTACTTCAAGGAGCTCTATCCAGTTCTTAAAAATGTCCAGGAGAATATAGATCAGTAAACTCTCGTGGTGTTGGATCTTGGGTTTCCTGAAGCCTTGACTCAGCATACCCCATCGCACCCCAAGAACCACTTGGGGCTGCTGTTGCAATCTGGTTTCCCTGTAGGGATAGGACCTGGGGAAATTTTTTTCTTTTTTATAAACAAGTCCCCTTAGGCCATTCTTATGACCGGACTGGCTGGGGAAGCACTGCTTTAGCGGTCTGGGAATTAGGATCTCCTTGTGGCCCTCTGCGTTAGGCTCCAAGCACAGCTGGTCACGTCTTGCAGTGGAGGGAATGGGAACTCAGAGAACAGAAAGCACAGGATTCAGCACCACAGTCTGACCACAGATATATTGTGTTATCTTAGTTCATACCAAACATTCTCATCTCCAGACCTTTGCTGACTCTTCCTCTGCTTGGGAATAGGAAATTGTTTTCCTTTCTCTTTCCATCTCTCGCCTCCTCTGACTTCTTAGTATTTGATTCTCAGGACACATTGCCTGATTTTTCCTAAATTGGGTTAGTTGTAATTATTTTTGTAATAATATTTTTGTGTCTATTATTCCCCAATAGATTCTAAATCCCCTAAAAGCAGGAACCATGGCTCTCGTGTTTATCATTAATGATGATTATGTTTATTATTGATGCTTTTATCACTAGGACTCATGTTCCTTACTGCAGGCCCAAGACCTAGCCCAGTAGAGTGTAATTGAGCTCTGAGCTCTGCTTCTGTCATCTGTAAAATTGGATGGGTACGCTCTATTCAGCACGGTATTGGTAGATTTAATTGAAATATGGAATCTTAGAGCAGCTGGCATACAGGCGGCATCTAATAGATGTCAGTTTTTGCCTTCCTTAGGAGAATCCTTTTGTGATTATTGTTCTAAACAGAACAGATTATGACCAAGTCTTTGAGGCTGTTTTCTTGACACACTATTTAAAAAAAATCTCTAGTATTGTTAAAGATTTAGAATTTAACCTTCTTTTTCTCATCTGTCTTTAAACTTCATTCTAGTGATCCATTTTGAGATTGCTACATGATTTCCCATGGATAGTATATCTTTCAGTTTTCCTTTTTCTATTTATTGCTGAGAATAAAAATGATGTAGTTGTAGATTGACCTTAATATTTTAAAAAGAACACAGGTGTAGAATGGGTTTCAAAGGTAGCATCACAGATTCTCTTTTCCTGGAATTCCACAGATGAGAACAGGGATGTTGACTTATGGAGATTTCTTCTAATTCTTTGACTGCGCTGACACTATTAGTGAACAAAATTCAGCAACTCATTTTGCTTCACTATCAAGTTAGGAGTAACTTTTGGATATGAGGTGGTGGTTCAGATTTTAAGTTCCTGAAGCCTGAAGATGACCAGCTGTCCTGGTTTGCCCAGGAGTAGGTGATGTCCAGGGTCCCAGCCTTTAGGTTTTAAAGCTAGGAAAGTCCTGGGAAAATGGGAGTGAATCTGTTGGTTATTTTGCTCAGTGAACAGAACAGTTTGAAACTGGAGTCACAGAGAAGTAAGCATTAGTTTGCATTTCTCATGTTTTCAGAACCATATAGACCACAAGGAGTTGAAACCACCTTTTAAAAAAATCTTGTGGTGGTCTTTACAAATTAGTTTTACTTTTAAAATCATTAAATTAAATATAGGAGATCTCAGATGTAATTGCTTTAGTACCATTTTAAAACCCAATGACAATTATTTAGAAATGAGGGGTATTATATTTTAACCCCAATCTTGTCTTTTCTGTAGCTGAATGGCTACAGCTAGCCAACTTATGTGACTCAGTTTCTAGTGCAAATCCTTTTCACTGATATATTGTGAACAGATTAGCTTTTAGGTTTGTTTTTTTTCCTAGTTAAAAATCAACAGTAAAACTTTTATTTTCATTTATGAATCTTGATAGTAGGTCAGTTTGGAAAGAAGGACCCTTAAACTCACATAATTTGTATATTATCACTTAAGTTTCATAAAGTAAAATTTAAAATTACTTCAGTATGTATTTCTACCTATCTAATTCTCCAAAAACATGTAAAGTGGCTTTCAAAGACACATACATTGTTATTTTTTTTTCCCTCAAAATATTGAGGTACAAAAAATTAGGGTTAAAAAAAAAGATGGTATAAGATGAAATCAGGAAATAGCCAGCATCTAGAAATGCCTGATGTGAAGCTCTCACATGGTTTTGAATGATGGGACAGATTTTGTTCAGTTTTTTTAGTAACCAAGGAAACACAGAAATGCAGCAAGTTGGCACCTGTTAAGATAAAACAAAAGATGTTTCTTAACAGATGTCCAGATTTTCCTGGCGCTCAAGGCTGGGGAAATTTTCCCCAGCGGGCCTTCATGAAAGTAGGGGTGACATGATGGAAAGCTCCCCTCTTGCTGCTGACCCGCCTCTCTCAATACAGCCATCTGGGCTTTGTAAGAGATAGCGCCCCTTGCGGCACGCTGAGGGTAGAACAACCAAGTACCAGTGAGAGGGGTCACCGCACTTGCTGTGAGTTCTCCCCAGGGGCTCTTCTGTACCCTCCCCGCAAGCTTTTAGCATTCAGATTTCCAGTATCCAGCCCACCAGGACTAAATCAGCATCTATGTACTTCTTAAACCTCTTGGATGCTCCTGATAGAGAACCACTCATTTAAAATTATAAAAGCAAGCGAGATATGTAAAGAAGGTAAAGTCTCTTTATACAATAAACATTTGAAAAAAAAAGAAGTAATTTAAGCTCACTGATATAATCATGAAGATGCAAATTAAAACACCAATGAGATACCATTTCACATCCTCTTGACTGGCAAAATATTCAGCTGTAGTGAGGAGAGTTGAAAATGTGACCCCACCAATTTCTAGAGAAATTCTTGTCCATGTACACAGAGACACAATGAGGGTGTTTATTTCAGGGTTCCTTGTACAGAGGAAATGCTGGAAGTGCCCATCTCACACCAATTATTACTTGGGTTTAGTTGTGTTCACCCAAGAAGACGTGTCCAAATCCTAACAGTTCTCTGTGGATATGGCCTTACTTGGAAATCGTCTTTACAGATGTATTACCGTTGAGCACCTCCAAATAACATGGATTAAGGGTGAGGTTTAAATCTAGTGAGGATAAGTGTCCATATAAGGAACAGAAAAGGAGTAGACAGACACACACAGAGGTGCAGGCCATGTGAAGACAGCCAGGGCTTGGAGTGAATCCATCTACAAGCCATGGGTTGCCAAGGATTGCCAGTGTCCACCAGAAGCAAGAGAGAGGCATGGAAGATTCCACCTGAGAGCTCTCTCTGGGAATGAGCCCTACCAAGGCCGTGATGTGGGGTTTTTGACTTCCAGAAAAAAATTTCTTGTTTTAAGCTGCGTAGTTTGATATGGTAGACCTAATAAAAATAAATCTAATAAAATGGGGCTATTCCTTCAAGTCATAGGGATACCTGGAAGAGGGTATAGTTAGAGGGTTGTTCCTCACCCAGGAAAGTGGAAACATGGAGTTAATAACCCTCCACTGTGCAAGAGGAGTAGTTTTGTCCTGATTTGGGGCTGAAAGAGCCCTTGGAGACCACCTAATGAAGGAAGCTTGGACCAGGGAAGGGGCTTACCCAAGGTGCTAGGACTAATAAGAGACAGAACTTGAATTTGAACCCGGATCTGTCAGACGGTCCAAAGTCTGTGTGCTTTTCACTTTCACTGTTGGCACTAGCACTAGAATAGACTCAGTCTTCTCAGGTTAATATGGTCAGATTAGGTTAGAAGTTGGAGTTAAGATTCTGGTGTCTGAAGACTTGAGTGGAGTCTTTGCTTTCCCATGCTCCGCCAGCATAGCAAGGAATCCATAACTTCTCTAACTCTTTTCGTGACAGTCTAACCTTTGCTGCCTGAGCACCCAGATGATTCAATGAGATAATACATGTGAAAAAAATCTTTATTCGACTGTGTAATCACTGTATAACTAGTAGGACCATTACCTTCTAGTCTGGTCTCAAAACAGGAAAGTGAAAACTCAGAAAACATGTTAGGCAGAACTCTAAAATGACCCCTAATGACCTTCACAGGGATATGGTCCTCTCCCTTTGAGCTAGGGCGAGCCTGTGGACACGATGAGTGATCACCCCCAAGACTGTTACATTAAAGGACAAAAGGGAGTTTCTTTGGGTGGGCCTGACCTAAATGGGTGAGCCCTTTTAAAGCAAAGTTTTCTCCGGCTGGTTGCAGGAGAACAAATTCCAGTTAGTCTGCAAGAAAGCAAATGTCCCCACTGTGAACTTTCTCTGGGGGTCACTGTGGCAAAGGACTGTGAGCAGTTCTGGGTTGAGGAGTGTGGACCCTGGCAACACCTGGAGAAAAAGGGCACGTCAGTCCCACAACTGCAAGGAGTTAAATTCTCTCCGCGAGTGTGGAAGTTGGCTTTGACCTGCAAGCCCAGCGATACCCAGATTTCAGCCCTGTGATAACCTGAGCAGAGCCCAGCACCAGCAGGGCAGACTCTGACTCAAAGAATCTCAGCTTGTAAGTGGATGCTGTTTAGTGGAGCCACTTAGTTTGTGTTGATCTTTTGTGCTGTGATAGAAAACTAATACAGGACAATGGAAACTTCCCCCTGGGTCTTAGAGCCCTGAGGTGCATGTGGCTGTACATTCTTCCCAGAAACTAGGCTTCTCAAGGACTGGAGCCACATCTTCATCTCTCAAGTCAGACTGGCTGGGTTTGCACCTTGGCTTTGCCTCTTAAGAGCTTGAAAATGGAAGCAAATTGCTTTACTTCTCTACTGCCTCAATTTGCTCATCTGTAAAATAGGTATAATAATAGTACTTACCCTTAGAATTGTCTTTATAATGTTAAGTGACTTTATCCAGTTGAACCAAGTCTGGGATATAGCAGATGCTCCCCAGAGGTGGGGTGGTGGTTTTGTTCTATCTCAGCGCTTAGCCCAGGAACACAGAATAGGTACTCAGTGTTTGTTGAAAGAACAAATGAATGAATTAGAGCTTGAATCTTGGTCTCCTGATTTTTTAACGCTATAATAATTCTACTAACCATCATTTGCAGAAGGATACAATTTTTTTCCCCAAGTTAATTTTACTGGTCCAGTTTCTTCAGGATGGATCAAGAAAGCACCAAACTTACGGCACCAAGGAGACATAGAGGTGTTTAAAATGGTGTGAGTGCTTAAAAGCCTGCAGTGTGGGAGCTGACTGAAGCTGTGATGAGGCTGACTCTGCCCTAAGAGACCACATCAGCTGATCGGGGTGACACATATTTAATGTAGTCACCTAATTACCTGGTCATCAGGGAGATGCCAACTGTCATTGCCAACTGAACTGGGCCACCAATCAGTTTGTTCTGAGTTCATTAAGTAAATTAAAAGGTTTTGCTTAAATACTTATTAGAGAATAACAGCTCTCATTTCTTGTTGTTGGTTTTTGCCACAGCTATTGCCTGTATTGAGCTGTGAAAAGTGAGACGACATTTGATAAGACTGTCTGTACTCCACCCGTGCTCCCATTGCATTTAGACTGGCATTCTTTCTCAAGTTCTAAATAGTAAGGTGGAACTCCAGCTGTGAACTAGCCATCACCCTTGAATTGACCCATGTTGTAGGCATAGATTTCCTCTCCCACAGCTGCCTTGCTCACCTGCGAAGGGGCTGACATGTGAGCTTCTCTCAGTTATTATTTCCCAGGCTGGAGAAATGATGAGTAAAGCCTACACATGTTTGCTTATGCTGAGCAGTTTCATATTAAGATTTGTTTTGTAGCCTACCCATTCTGGTTCCACTCAGTTCCCCTTCTCTTACCAGACCTTACAGTCATGCTTTGTTCCCTCTACCTGGGACTACATGCCATTTATTCCTCAGCATCTGTTATGTCTACCCCTTTCCAGGCACTTGGCAAAGCCCTGCAAATACAGAAATAGTTAAGCTATTGTTCCTGCCCTGGAGAAACTTTTAACCATCCCCCACATACCTTGAATATGGGGCTTCTCCAGCCTAGCCCACCTTCCTAGCCTCTGAACATCTCACCTTTTAAATCTCTACCAAACCACACCTACCTCTCCTCACCCCACAGTAACACAGTCTACTTCATGCTCTCCTTATCCTTTGACCCTACCTGCTGGAACATTTGCTATTTTGCATGGTGATTTATTTCCTTGTTGCCATCCTAAAGAGAGGGGCTGTGGCTTAAGGATAAAATTCTGAGAACAGAATCTCCAGTACCTGACACTGAGTTGATGCCTAATAACATTTGCCTGAATGAAAGACTAACTTAGTAAAAGAATGTAACTGTTCTTATGTAAAGTGTGTAGGAGGGTAGTGGTGGAGATGGAGCCAGAAAACAAATATGCTTTTCTAATACCTCTTTTACCAGCAGGGGGAGAGAAATGTTTATAAATATCCCATCGTGTAAGTCTTTAGGGTTCTGTAGTCTGAAAAGCCAAAGAGAAAAACTCGAGGCCTTTCTGAGTGACTGCCCCAATTTATAAGGAACTGTTTTACTTCAAGTAAGACTAATTTCTATTTTTCCCTTGAATAGTTCATCACTTCTTGTTCTTTTTTTTGCAGGGGTGGTTAATTATTCAGGTTACTTATTCACAGGTTCAAAGCCATAGGCAACAAAATTTTGTCCTCTCTGAACACCTTTCAATGCAGTATTGAGCTTGGAAAGTTCGACAATTTGTTTCTGGGACCTACAGTCGAGGACCGCTAGGAGGAGTCCCTTCCCCTCACCACTCCTGATCCTTTGCTTCTCTTTATCAGTAATCACCTCCCAACACATTCACCCCCACCTCCTTCAGCTCTCTACTATGAAGAACTTGCACTTCTTGCTTTGACTTCACTTCCATTCCTGTGTTTCTAACCCCTTATAAGATAGTTCCAACTAGATGTCCGGTTGTCCCTCTGACTCAGTAAATATAAAGGTCAACTGTTTCTCTCCCATGTATACTGCACTCCATTTACTCTACTCAATTCATGACTCCCTTGGGCACAGGAGGTGAGGATAAGGACAGGCAGAGACCCTGGGCCTGAGCTGGATTACTTTGGCAGAGGCTATTCATTCAGCACCGTGGAGAGCTCCCACTGCACAGCTTCCTCCTCTGGTCCCTTTCCTGCTCTTTCCCTACATAATTGGTCTTAGCATGGGAACACTTGGGTACCTTGGAATTCTCTGTTGCTAAAGGAACCACATTTGTTTCTCCTAGGCTTAGTTCTTGAAGGACTGAGGACTTAAAAGAACTGAGTTCTCTTCCTTGCTCTGCCACTTACAGGACACAGTACCAGAGACTAAGTTATACCCTTCCTCTGAGCCTCAGTTTCCTTATCTATAAAATGGATACTTGGTAGTGCTGTTGTGAGGGTGAATTGAAGATACAGTGTGTGTAAAGTACATAGCACATAATATAAACTCTATAGGTAGTGGCCACTATTTTTATTATTACAAACATTCTTGGTAGGATTGCATTAACTCTTCTTAATGCTATGTGATGGTGTGGCTTGGGGATTTCATGGCAGTGGCATCTGTCTGGAAGATCACAGGTCTGTTTTAGGGGTCAGAAGAGAAGATGCATTTAGGGGACACAATCCTCTTTTATGTAGTAAGTCCTCTGGGAATCCTTTTCTATGCCCCTTAGGTACATTATTAAGACAGAACTAGGGGCTTCAGGGTAGCACAAATCAAAGTCAATTTCTGAATAGAAGGGCAGGCCACTTCAGATTTGTAGGATGGAAAATGATAAACGGGGAATCAGGCCTGAAGAAGTCCAATAATGGCCTAAGGCCACTCATGAATTGGTGGCCATGGACAGACTGGGTCTCACAACCAGGCTCCTGACCTGCTTGGTCTTTGCACATCTCCTCACTTCCTCTCCTGGGCACTCCTTTCCCGATCAAGAGTCAGCTCAAGTGCTGCCTGCCTTTCTGAGCTTTGGCGGGCTCTCCTGTGAGATGGGGTTGTGACAGCTGCCACAGGTGGGGTGGGCATTAAATGTGACCCTGGGTAAAGGGCTTCGGTCTGGATGTGTGCAGATGTGCCCACCAGCACAATAGCGAGCTGCCTCAGCCTCTGCATGAGCTCCTGGAAGGTCAGGAATCTGCCTCATTCTTCCTTCTGTTTTCTCTCCACCAGCTTCGTCTCCTCCCGCTAACTCTCTACTCCCACAGGTGAAGCCACTGCCAGCAGTCTCTGAGCAAACAGCTGACTCAAAGGCATGACTTGCTTGTGTGTTGAATAAATGAGTGACTGGCCGGCTGAGTCACAGCACTCCAGACAGGCTTTCTGGTGGCAGCAGCCTCTGTGGAAAGTTCCGAGTTGACCTGGGCATCTTAACCACAGGGGACGAGCTACCCTAAGAGATGGCAGGAGAGACTTCAGGAGGAGTCTGATCTCCCCCGTGGCAGGAAAAGTGCTGTTAAAATGGAAACCTGATTTGCCTTGTTTCCATTTCAGTTAATAAACACATTTAAAGTTTTGATGTCGAAGAGACTGGGTAATTGGAGGCCTAGTGGTGAAGTAATGTAATTTACCCACAGTGAGGGGGTAGAAAGCAGGGAGATTGCTGTTGATGATTTTGCAGAGCATAATGGAGTTAATTTATAATTTATAATTGATACTGGAGCTCTTTTCCATAGGCTGAATTATGATGGGATAAAGTGAGGATCATTTAACGTGGTTATTTTATTGTTTGTATCACCCTTATGAATTCAAATGTGGAAAAAGAACATAGTGCTAAATTGGCATCTAATCTTTTCAGAGCTATTTGCTAAATAAACTGGAATTTTAATTAAAACTGCAAGCCAAGAGGTAAATCACTTTAGAAGTTTGTGAAGTTTTTTCTTTTTCTCTTGCCTAATATAATTACTACTAATAAAGGTTCTTTACGGGTGGGAAATTAGACACCAGAATAAATAACTGGAGGAGATTGCCACAGGGCACTGAAATTATGTAAGGGGCAAGGTTATCTAACATGGGCTTTTTTTTTTTTTCTGTAGTTAAATTGTTAGGTAAGAGTTTTGATCCTTAAAAGCATTGTGATCAGTGGCAGAGGCAAGGAGGACCACAGACCTCATGGCAACTCGTCCAACTTTAATTCATGTGAGCCAATTATAATGAATGGATTTAATAAAAAATACAACACGCTTTGGTGATTAAGTCAGTGAACAACGAATGGCACCCTGAGCCAGAGCCTTCTATTTGCAATAACGAAGAAGAAGTGAACAGGAAAGGGACACTTCATAGATCACAAGAATTGCTACTTTCTAGCAAAAGGTTGTTAATTACTTATCCTCTTGCTATATTTATTGGCTCTATTAGAGGATGAGTAATTATTGTCTTCCCGGGAAGCTCATTGGAGCCAGACGGCGCCTTTATTACATTGGAAGGCTCCTCAGAGCACTAGTGATCTCTGTGGGATGGTCTCCGTTCTGTGTCTCCAACCACCAGGAGCCTGGAGGAGGTGGGGGAGCAAGGTCATACCGTGGGTTTAAGAGAAGGGGCCACTTCAAGTGTGGCAGCTGTCCAGCTAGTTCTTTTTATGGGCCTGACAGAGCCCTGTTACTCCTCCGTGCTCGGCCCATGCCTACCCCCAGTGCCTGCTTTTCTCTGCGCCCAGTCCCCTCTCTCCCAGGCTCGAACAGCTTCTTCCCGGGTCTGTCTTCACTCGTCTCCCTGCACTACCCCTCCACTGTCCATTGACAAGGGCTGTCGCAGCTCTGCTCAGCACTTCCCTGGGCTCTCTCCACTGCAGGATCAAGTTCAAGCTCCTCACCCGGGAGCCCTTCACGATCTGTCCGGGCTGCCTGGACCACTCCAGCTTGGACTCCCTCCCTACCTCTGGCTCCAGGCACAGAGAAGGAACTTCTGGAGTTCTCCCCGACTCCCTGCCTTGCATACAGTCTTCCCTCTTCCCCCCTCCTCCACCCCTCCTATCCTCATCCCGTCTCTTCATCTCTGCCCTGCACCCACCTCAAAGAGCCCCTCCTTGGTTAAACTTTCCTCATCTTGAACAGAAACAATCACGTTGCTTTCTGGGCCCCCGCATGGCACTTTTCCAGGAAGAACACGTTTCTCTCAACACATCCATCTCTGCCCAGGCTGACCTCTGAATCCCTGTAGCTGTGCTTGATTCACTATAGTTTTTCAAGAAGTGGATGTGTTGAGGGCCAGCTGCTGCTTTCTCTGCCCCTGGGGATGCCTACGGACTCTTCCTCTCTGCCTTTCTCACCGAGGGGCTTTATCAAGGGAAGAGCACCCCAGGGGCTCGCTCTCAAGCAGTCTGCACTTGGACCCATCTGGCTCCTACTATGTGCCAGGATCACCAGTGTTCTGCCTCCCATTGTTATTCATCAGCACCTCCTGAGAGGGAGGCCTGATGACTCCTCTTTCTCAGATGATGAAACCAAGTCCCACAGTAGCTGGCAGGGCTGAGATTTGAATCCGGGTTCCTGGACTCAAGTCAAGGAGCACTGGGCCAAGTCCAGCTTTCCCTGGAGACTAGGTGTACACCAGGGTGACCGGCGTCCTCCAATACTTGGGTGTAACTGTGCTTGTCCGACCTTAGGCTGGCCCAGCTCTTCTGGGTACTGTCTTATCATTCAGTAAGTATGAGGTGGAAGGTGATGGAAAGAATGGAAGAAAAGGAGGAAACCAGCATTTTTTTTTTTTTAACACTTAATGTGTCCCTGGCGTCATGTGCCAGGCAGGGTGCTCGGTGGCTCATACTCATTATGATCTTCTGACAACCCACTGTGTGCCATTGTGTCCCCCCGGAGGAAAGAGGCTTGCGGTTGCCTATCCCCTACATCTCCTCCTTGCCTCCACTAACTCCATGTTGTGGCCAGGAAACTGGTGGGTCCCCCCCAGCTCAGGGAGGACTTTTGCACAGGCAGGAGGGAGCCTGGGGCTCCTGTGTGGCCCCTCAATCCCATGGTTGGCTCTTCTCGTTGGTCTGGGAGGATAGCAGTGCCATTAGCTGGCTTGTGAGCAGCAGAGAAAGGAGGGAGCTGACACCCCTCTCAGGCTTGAAAGGGGCTCCCTCCTTTTGATATGCTCACATTGGGCAGCAAGAAGTGTGTTCCATCTGGTTACACCCTTCAGGATTTGATGGATTTCCACCCCGGTTTTCTTTGTCTGCTTTCTTGATTGAAAAAAAGGGTGCTAACGTTTTAGTCCATGCTTGAAGGGCAATTGCTCAGTCCTTTCCTTATTGTAACTGGCCTTCTTTGGCCTTTTCTGTGCTGTGTTCTCCCTGAAGTGTTCTTTGCTCCTCTGCTCCCCCACCAATAATCCAGCTGAAGGAGTCCAAAGAGCACAAATTCTGGGCTGGCCACTTATCAGCAATGGGATTGTATTTTTTCATGTGCAAAATGGAGGCAAATATGTAAGATATCTGGCACATAATTAAGTGCTCAATAAACAGTAGTTATTAATTATATTATAAGGACATATTTGTCTTAAATACCTTCATTCTCAGAAGCCTTTCCTTTTTTTGTGACCCTATTCTAAGACCTATTTTAAGACTGAAATGGGTACTCAGGGTCTGTTGCTCTGGAACAAACCCCCCCCCCCCCACTTGGCAGCTTAAAACAACACGCGCTTCTATCACCTGCTGTTTCTGAGAGTCAGGAGTCTCTGTGTGGCTGAGCTGGTGGTTCTGGTACATCTCTTGCGAGGCTGCAGCCAAGCCTTTGGCCAGGGAGAGTCTCCAAAGACTTATCTGGGCTGAAGGATCCATTCTCAAGCTCACCTGCATGCCTATTGGCAGGAGACTTTGATTTCTTATCTCTCCCTGGGCTTCCCCAAGCAAGTGATGAGAGAAAAGGGCAGGAGGGGTGGGAACCATCTTTTTTATAAAGATGTCCTAATATCGGAAGTGGCGTCCCTTTGCTTCAGTAGTGGCTGTGGGTCACGCAGACCAACCCTGTGACAATGTAGGGGGTCTGAGTCCCAGGCGGCATCATAGCCTGCCTGGCACAGATGGGTAGAAAGAAGAACAAACACCTCCACCTTGAAGCGTTCTTCACGGTGGGGGGCAGTCATGTAAGCCTCCACACCCTGCAAGGCGGTGACTGTTCCAGAGTCGAGGGAGCATCGGGGAGAAATCCATTAACTGCCTAGGGCACCAAGAAGGCTTCCCAAGTGCAGGTGCACCGTGGTGTGCTTCATCAAGAGCCGTCCTAATGATGCTTAGTGTTTGGTTGGCATCTTTTTAATTGAAGTTCCTCATTGAGGTGATTACCTTGGACTGACTATTAAAAATAATAACCCATCATATGTAACAGCAATTTACTGTGTACCCAGTGCTTCCTCGCACGTCACCTCGGGCCAGCTCTCGGTCCTGGCAGCCAGATGGGGTATGTTGCTGCTGCTTTCCTTTATTGTAGATGAGCCGCTGAGGCTTCAGGGACGTTGGCTGGGTGGCAAGTTCTCTGGGTAGGGTGTTGCGAGAGGAATTTGAGCCAGGGTCTTCCTAGTCCAAGCATTGTACTTTGGTCTCCCTTTCCTTATGACCCCCCTCCCCGCCGCCAAGAGCTTTGGGTGTCTCCTTTAGAGCCCGTCCCCTGTCGTGCATCCCACATATGCTCACTGATACCAAAGCTTGTTTGTCACTTTTATGTCCAATCACTTGAAAGATTTTCAGTTCCTGAAGCTTTATGGAAGAAAATTATCCCCCAAGCATGGAAATGTGAACTGTGCCTTCATCAGTGTCCACTGTGAAATATTATTTTGTAAAGTCCCCTGGGGCATTTGAAGTTGCTCTTTGGGCCCCAGCATCAGTTCCGGAAGCTCCCACAGACTCAAAGGACATCGAATGGGTTCCATCCTCCTCTGAGCTTGGTTACCTCACAGCTTGCTGCAGGCCTGCTGGGCAAGAGGAGGGGATTTGGGTCTGCCCGGTGTCTGCGCTTCCCTGGTGGTGAAGGGTGAGGGCAGGTTAGTCGCGGCATCTCACATGTGATGAGGTACAGAGGTGGTCCTCAGGTCCAGGCCAGCGTGTGCAGCAAGGTGCATAGGCCTGGGGATCAGGCAGAAGGGGGAGTTGGGAGCCCCTTGAAAGAGCAGGCAGGTGGGCAGGCCGAGTCAGAAGCTCGCAGGCCACGAAGAGCAGCGTGTGGCCGCTTTACCTGCGGTCCTCAGACAAAGACAGAGACAAGACATGGACAGTGACAGAGACAAGCCTACAGCTCCCAGGCCTTCTGACCCCCAATCCAGTGCTTTTTCCAAAAAGATATGAACAGAACAAAGAAGAGATTTAGAACCGGGTGAGCGGGAGGATGGTGCAGACCTTGAGAGCAGCGGGGAGTGGGGAATCTGAGAAGCATCTGTCTGTTTCCAATTACCCCATGAAAATCGTGCAGCATTGCAGCTCGGAGTGCTCAGGCTCAAGGGGCTGGAGCAGAGAGGTCTTTGGTTATTGCTTTACTGTGGTCAAGTAGGCATCACGCAGAATTTACCATCTTCACCCACGACAGCCCTTTGGCATCGAGCACCTTCGCATCGTACAGCCATCACCGCCAACTATCTGCAGAATGGTTGTTTTTCACAATCTTTCCAAATGGAGATGCTGATTTCCCCTCCCTGAACCTCTGTCCCGACATTCTACTGTCTGTCTGTCTGATCTGACTGCTCTAGGGCTCTAGTGTAAGTGGAGTCGTACAATCTACTTATTTCCCACTTTGGTCACTTACGTAATGTCTTCAGCGTTCACCCATATTGTAACAGGTGTCAAGATTTCACTCCTTCTTGCTACTCTGTGATATTACAGTGTAGCATACATCCCATTTTGCTTCTCCACGGAAGGACAGTCGATGGACACTTGAGCTGTTCCCACTTTTTGGCAGTTGTGAATGATGCTGCTATGGATGTTTGTGTACCAAGATCTTTTTGAGTCCTTGATTTCAATTCTTTTGAGTATAGACCCAGAAGTAGAATTGCTGAATCATGCAGTACTTTCATTTTCCGCAGTGGCTTTCTACATTCCCAATGCATAAGGGCTCCAATTTCTCTATGTCCTCATCAACACTTGTTATTTTCTTCTTCTTATTTTTTATAATAGTCATCCTAATGGGTATAAAGTGGTATCTTACTGTGGTTTAGATTTGCATTTTCCTAATGGTTGGTGATATTGAATACCCTTTCATGTGCTTATTAGCCATCTGTGTAACTTCGAAGAAATGTCTTTTTAAGTCCTTTGCCCATTTTTTAGTTGTTTTTGTTGTTGTTATTGAGTTGCAGGAGTTTTAATATGTTCCAAATGTTAGTCCCTGATCAGATGTATGATTTTCGAATGTTTTCTTCCATTCCATGGGTTGCCCTTTCATTCTGTTGATAGTGTCCTTTGATGCAAAAAGATTTTTATTTTGATGAAGTTCAATTTATTTATTTGTTCTTTTGTTGCTGGTGCTTTTGGTGTCAAGAAACTATTGCCAAATACAATCTCATGAAGCTCTTATGATTAAATCTTTGATCCATTTTCAAGTCTTTATTTTGTATATGGCATAAGATAAGGGTTCAATCTCATTTATTCACATGTGGATATCCAGTTTTCCTTATATCAACTACTGAAAAGACCACCCTTTCCCATTGAAGAGTCATTTCATCCTTGTCAAAATATGAAGACTTATTTCTGGGTTTTCTATCTTACTCCACTGGACTATATGCTTGTGTATGCCAGCACCACACTATTAAAACATGTGTTTCTATTATATTTTTATTTACAGCTATTTTAGAGTCACAGAAAATTCAACAGAAGGGACAGAGATTTCCTAATAAACTTAATGTCCCTGTATATGCATAGTCTCCCCCACCATCAACATCCCACACTAGAATGGTACATTTGTTACAACAGATGAACCTACATTGATACATCATTAGCACCCAAAGTCTGCAGTTTAAAGTACACACTTTTGGGGGTATACATTCTATGGATTTGGACAAATGTTTACATTTGGTATATACCACTATAATGGTATATAAGGTAGTTTCACTGCCCTAAAACTCCTTGATGCCATCTCATTATCCCTCCCTCCCTCCAGACTCCTGACAATAACTGCTATTTTTCCTGTCTCCTTAGATTTTGCCTTTTCCAGATTGTCATGTAGTTGGAATCATATAGTCCATAGACTTTTCAAATGGCCTCTTTCACTTAGAAATAAACATTTCAGTTTCCTCCATTTTTTCCTCATGACATGATAGATAATTTCTTTTAGTGTCTGGTAGCATTCCATTGTCTGGACGTACCAGTTTATTTATCCATTGACTTATTGAAGGACATCTTGGTTTCTTCCAAGTTTTGACAAAAATCAGTAAAGCTGCTATAAACAGTTGTGTTTAAGTTTTTTGTGGACATAATTTTTCAACATTTGGATAAATACCAAAGAGCACAATGTCTGTATCACATGATATGAGTATGTTTAGTTTTGTAAGAAACTGCCAAACTTGTCTTTCAAAGTAGCTGTATCATTTTGCATCCCCACCAATAACAATTGAGAATTCCTATTGCTCTATATCCTCACCAGCATTTGGTGGTGTTAGTGTTTTGGATTTGACATTTTAATAGATGTGAACTTGTATCTCATCATTTTATACACTGTTTTGATTACTATAGCTTTGTTATAAATTTTGATAACAGGACGTATGACTCCTCCAACTTTGTTCTTTCTTTTTAAGGTTGTCTTGGTTACTTAGGATCCCTTGACATTCCATATGAATTTTAGGATGGATTTTTTTTTTTATTTCTGTAAAAGATTCATTGGGATTTTGGTAGGGATTACATTAATTTGCATATTGCTTTAGATGATATTGCTATTTTAATTATGTGAAGTCTTTCAATCCATGAACATAGGATGTTTTTCCATCTATAATTTCTTTCAGCAACATTCATAATTTTCTGTGTCTAAGTCTTTCTCTTTTTTGGTTAACTCCCAAGTATTGTATTCTTTTTTGATGCTACTATAAAAAGAATTGTTAATTTTATTTTTGGATTGCTCATGATTAGTATAGAAAAACAACTGATTTTTATGTGTTTATTTTGTATCCTGCAGCTTTGCTCAATTTGTTTATTATTTCTAACAGTTTATGTGTGTGTGTAAGCATGAACGTGCACGTGTATCTTTGGGATTTTCTGCATATAGAATTGTATCACCTGCAAGCAGAGAGAATTACTCCTTCCTCCCATGTGGGCGCCTGTTATTTCTTTCTCTTGCCTGTTGCTCTGGCTAGAATATTCAATACTATGTTGAATAGCAGTGTCCAATTCCTGATCTTAAAGGAAAGGCTTTCAGTCTTTTATCATTGAGTCTGATGTTAACTGTTGAATATATTTTTAAAAAGGAATTAAAAGAAAGTGGACTGCAATCCATTTATAATTGTATTTTTTAATATTCTCAGACCTAGCAAAGTGTTTAGCACATAGTAATAATTGGGTGGATGGATTTAAAGAAAAAACAAGATAATTTCTCAAAACTGAATGAGCAAAAGCCACTTCCTACTGAGGGCTGATGTGGGATTCAGGAGAGTGGCAAGGATCGCGGGGCAATCAGAAGTGTGATAAAGAAGCATCAGTTCTGCAGACACAAATTAGCCTCACATTACAGGCAGCAAAGCCACTTGGATAGTCTGCTTTTTAGAGAAAACTTTCTGGTGAAGTTATTCTCTTTTCATATTAGCATTTAACAGCTGCAAGAAAACAACATATGTTGTACCTCTTTATATTTATGATATTTATGACTACTGAATTAATAACTTCAGTCTATTGGATGCAAAGAAAATGAGTGAAATGCTATAAATTATAGATGAAAGTTGTTAATGCTAATAGAGTATGTAACTTATGCTTTACTTTGGCATGATTTTGAAATAGTGTGAATGATTTAAAGGGCTTGAGTCTGTTTACCTTCATTTTAATTTAGAATATTTGGAAAGCGTGGAGTTGCCACCATTTCATGTGTTGTTCCATGGGAGCTTAATCCTCTCAACCTGAAGTTGATTAAAATTCTGATTAACTATAGACTTTGAGCAGAAAAATCAAATAATTTTTATGAAATGTGTTGTCATTTCTCCTCATTTGGACTTTTAACAAGTAGGTTATGGATATGAACTATGAAGCTCTTGCTTTTTAATAAATGCAAAACTCAGTAACTCGGAGAGGTAGGAGGATGTAGTGGAAAGAGCAGGTGCTTTAGTCTTAGTGAAGGATTTTCCAGGGGAGAACCACTGAAATGCTGTAGTTTGTGCAAAGAGGGGATGTATTCTAAGGACATGAGCTGTCTTGCAGGACCCAGGGACGGGGGGAAAGCTGGGCTCTGGTGGGTCAGAGCAGAGGACTCAGAGCTGTAGGAACTGAGGTCACTCAGATGTAGGTCTCCAGGGTGGCGAGGTCGCACCCCTGAGCCCTCCCTTCTTCCATTTCAGCAGACTGGCTGGCTTTGCTTCCTTGTCCACACAGCTGCCTGGTTCTAGCTGGTTCTTCCACTTCCATGCAAGCAGGAGAGGCTGCCTGGAATTCCCGATTTCCAGTTTTCTGGAAGAGATAATCTGGTTCATTAATCTTGAATCAGATGATCACTCTTGTTTATTTACTCACTCAAAAAGTCTTAATAGAGTGTCAGGAACCATTTCAGACACTGGGAATACATCCCGCCTTCATGGACTGTGTGTGTGTGTGTGTGTGTGTGTGTGTGTGAGAGAGAGAGAGAGAGAGAGAGAGACAGAGAGAGACAGAGAGAACAGAGACAGAGAGACAGAGAGAACAGAGACAGAGAGAACAGAGACAGAGAGAAATGTCAGTCTTTTGGCACTGGGTTCAGAATTACAATTTTCAATGAAGAAGAATAGGATTTGGGATTCCAATAGTCCTGGATTCAAATCCCGATTCCTCCCACTACCAGCTCTTTCTCAGCTCTGATTTTCTCATCAGTAAAATGGGACTAATCCTTTTTAGAGTAGTTACAGGGACTAAAATGAAAGGACTTTTGTAAAGTTAACTAGCAGTGTTTGCCACAAGAATCAGCGCTCCACCCCGCAGGGGCTGTGACCCTGCGAGTTACTCAGTCTGTCTCAACCCTACAAAACGGGAAGGAAAATCAGCTACTCCTGCATGTGGCCTGTATGAGCTTCCGGTCACGTGATCTAGGCCAGAGTGCCAGGAATTGTACACAACCGGCACCCAGGTGGGAGTTGCGCCTCTTGTCCTTGTGCTAATCACGTTTCCTCTTCCTTCTAGTTCCCATTTGGCCGACGTCTGCCTTGTGACATCTACTGGCATGGAGTTTCGTTTCATGACAATGACATATTCTCCGGTCAAGTGAACAAGTTTCCAGGTATCAGCTGTTACTGTTGGCATTTAACATGTTTCCAGGGTTGAGTCTCAGGGTGTATTCTTCTATAAAAACATGACAGTGTTTGGACATGAAAGTCAAGGACTCTTAATTGGGGAATCGCTGCCTGCATTCTGCCTCAGGGACATTACCTCGGGAAGGAGGTGATCAGGGCTTAACCCACCCAGGGCTTGACGACTGGAGGTTCAGAACATACAAAAACAGGCTTTGCTGGTCTAGACCCACTGGTGATTTTCACCTTTTAAGTTATGGGTATAATATGGGGTGTAAAAAGGCAAAAAAGAAAAGAGAACCTCTCACTCAAATAATTTGCAGGAAACAGAAGTACTAAAAACCTAAGACTAGATCACGAATCACAGATGGGTTAGCCCCTTCCCTTTTCTTGAAATGGGACCTTTGGAAGTCCCACCTGAAAACCCAGTACTCCAGTGTCTGCGTGGGATGGCCCAGACAGCCTCTGCCTGTGCCTGAGGACGTGGTCTCAGCCCCGGGGTGCCAGGAAAGCGGCCTAATCAACAGTCGAACATACCTGCTCTGCTCCACTCCCAGCACGTCCCCACCACCACTTCATTTGCTTTTGATCTCTAGCGCAGCACCCCACCTCCTCTGCTTGGATTGTTATTCATCATCTTTATGGCTGAGGAAAAGGGAGGGGAGGGGAGGGTCGGGGCCAGTACTTGGTGAGACAGGAGCATTTGGTTAAGCTGGACGTGATCATAGCTGAGCCTGTCACTCACCATCAGAAATTTTAACATAAAATATGTTAACATAAAATTTTAACATAGATACGACAAACCACACATACCACAATGATAAAAAATTTCTCAAAAGAGCATCACCCGAATCAGTCCCACCTTTAACAAACTCGCAGTGTTTGGAGACCCGGGCTACGCAGTCACCTGCAGAGTGTAGTCGCCTGACTAGAAGGTGCTTTCACTTCTCGTCATTATCATTTTTGCTTATTTTAAAAGGAGAATCAATTCACTCTTTTTTCTTCAGCATCCTCTGCTAGGTTTTTAAGAAACACCTCTCAGGAAGCCCCAGGCCCTCACCTCCTTCACAGCTACTTGTGCATGGCCGCTAGTGGGTTCTCAGCTAAGTGTGCAGAGTCCTTCGAGACCTCTTCTGGCCTGGGCTCACTCAGCACCCAGGCAGGAAGCCCAGCTTGCCCTGGGCGATGCAGGCATTTCTCTCCAGGGCAGCGTCACAAGAGGTCCGGGGGCCCAGGCATTGGCGCCTGCGTGCAGGCTCTGCTCGAGTGCATGAGAGTCTGTCTTGGCTAAGACCCTCCCCCAGGAGTCAGTATCTTGTAACTACTCCCAGCACTGCCCCAGCAACAGCACAGTAGGTTATAAGAGCCTCTGGATTCGGCAGGGCCCAGAGCTTTGTCTTCCCTTGGTATTTATGCAGGGAACATGGACTTTGTTGTCTAGTTGTACAACTAACTTGCCACCTTTATTGGTTTCCAGGGAAACAGAAAATTAGCCCAAGGTCAGATGTGCCCTTGAGAAAAAGAAAGGGTTTTGTCAGCGAACAAGGACAGGCTTTGCAGCCAGGGCCCTCGCACACCAGTTGCAAGGAACAACCTGTATTTTCTCCAGCTTGCTGCTCAAAAAAAGGTGACCTTTGATGCCACCGAAGGGACCAGGCAAACAGAATTGGGAGGAAACAGCTCTTTGAATGTGACTGGAGTTCTTGAAACATGAGTCAGGAAAAGAGACTTCACATTTCATGGACAAATGAAAATGTACCTTTCCCCCATTTGCTCGGGCCTCCTCCAATGCAGGGAGCAGGCAGCAGCTGCAGCTCTGCACTGGGCACACGCAGGGACAGTATGGAACCCAAAGGACCCGTTTCAGTAAAGCAGTGTGCGACTGTGCACTCCCCAGGGGCACGTTCGCCCCCTCCCCTAGCCCACGTGCCAGGATGCGGAACAGATGATATTCCACTTTGCTAACTGCAATTAATTGGCCCTAATGACAGAGCCGGCTCTGGAGCTTCTAGGCAGCAGGCCGGCCGGCCCACCTCTGCCTGGTGACAGACGCCGCCCTGGGCCCGGGGCCATTACAGGACGGTCTGTTCCGTGGCTCCAGTGTGTGTCCAGGCTTGTCTCCTGTCACTCGGCTATCCCATTACTCCAAAAATGCGCTTTCTATTACTTAGAGTAAATCCCTGAGCACGTGCCAGGCAAGAGCAGACACTCCACATGCTGAAAGCGGAGCCTCTGGGTACGCATATGGGAGTGATTTATTTCATTGTGTCAGCACATTAGATTTTAGCCACTTTTCTATGGGCAATTTCCTCCGAGATCTGTTATTATATCTTAACTGATGAATTAAGGTGTTCTATAAAAATAGTCCTATTTACATGTCTTTATTTTGAGAAAGTCCAGAACTGTCGATTCTCAGCTTATGAGCAACAGTCTTTCTTTGCTGAGTTTCAGGGTCTGGGGAGTCTGGGGGCACGTGGCATGTGGTGCCTAAGAACTACCCCATGAGGGGACGTTCGTCAGAGGGGGAGAGCTCCAGTGAGGAATCACCGTCATTTGGTGAAGGGCACGTGGCCCGAGATGGCTGGAAGGGACCAGTGTGATAGGGTGGACGGAGGTGCCAGGCAGGAGCCAAAGGTCATGGGGTGCCAAGAAATGTTTAAGCCCAGAGTGACGCATGGGCCACGTGCATATCGCCAAGATCAGCCCAAGGGAAGCACCGCGGGCAGGTGGGAGGCTGAGGCAGGACCCAGAGCCCAGAGGCATCCAGCCCAAGGATGCGTGAGCCCGGGGCAGCGAGAACAGAGTAGGGGGTGGCCCTGAAAGGGGCTGCTTGCTGTCTGCTGGCTGCCATGTGCAGGAGTGACGTTCAGATTCAGCAGCGCTCCCAGCGTGACTCAGACTTTGTTTGTTTTACTTGGGGTACGGTAGGTATGTGTGGGCCCACCTGAGGATCAAACTGGGACATTGTGTAACTGCACGTGGGGTGAGTCCCACCAACCTTGAGAGTCTGTTGCAGCAGATTGAAGGACGGAGGCCCAGGAGAAGCCCCAACGGGAGTTGAGGACTTTCCGCAGTCGTTGGGGGAACTGCCACTGTACACATTAGGGGCAGACCTTGTTGAGAAGCCCAGGCAGGCAGTCAGCGCATGAGGATCTATTAGTGGGTAGCCGCACCCCAGACACTGGGCTGAAGGCACTGGCAGGGGGACTCCGCCCCTTGTAGGGTGCTTGGGAGAGACTGAGGAAGGACACCGAAGGGAGCCAGCAAGACACTGCTAAGGCAGCCTCAGGGTGCTGCGAGCCAAAGACAAGTTACCAAATTTTGGAGACAAAGCAGTGAGCCCCAGAAGAACTGTTAAAATTCAAGTTGAAAGTCAAGGCCAAAGTTAGCAGTAGGGAGATCTCATGGTGTGCCCTAGAGCTTCCACCTCATGATCTGAGCCCCAGAATCCCAGAGCCTAGGGCAGAGGTTACCATAGGGGTCAGGTGCTGCAGGTGCTTAGAGAAAGGAGAAGGAGAGGGCTCACAAGGGCCCCCACCCCTCTGCATACATTTACAGGGGGGAGGGGAGGCTGTGCCCTGGCTCAGCTGGGAGCACAGCCACTGTGGGCAGCATCTTACTGGGGAACAGTGAAGCTCCCCACATCTGTTTCTGAACCAGCAACGGGTTCCCCATGGGGTCTAACGCTGCTCTTCTGCAGCGTTGGCTGGGAGCACAGTCTAGACTTGGCGGAGGAGCAAAGGTGTCGGAGGTAGGCGGACTGGGTGGGGAGGCGCTGCACTGGTGCCTTCTGGGCTCGGGGGTCAGGCAGGACTAGGGCTGAGCAGACTGTGACGAAGGTGCTGGCTGTGTCGGGAAAGGTGCCTGTCGGCTTGTCCGGATGCTTCTTAGGTGGACTGTTTTCAGCAGAGAACTGCCTGGAGACAGACATAGCAGTAACGCTGGAAGCAGACCCACTAGCTCTTGGGGGCCAATGGCCCACGTTAGCAAAGGGGTCTGTGCAGATTTAACATGAGTCTACTCCACTGGCCGGACCACTTGACTTGCATGGAACTCTTCTGGAGCATCGAAGTCTGACTCCTGTACTCACGCACTTCTTGTGGTTTTCGGAGGGACCCATCTATCCCCTTACACGCTGCTAACGCGAGGGCCCCACACCACCTTCCCGTCTGCCCAGGCGTCTCGTCTGGAGCGGGTGCTGCATGCTGGTCAGTGGTGCGGCTTTTACTTGAACACTATCACTAAACGCTACTTAAATACAAGTAAAAAGGTTCAAAAAACATATTGAGATTTTGTCTCCTGTACTTTGTGCTCAGCTCCAGTGTTTATGATTCAAAAATTCTAATTTCCTGGGAAATAAAAGGAAATAGCTGTGATTTTCCCGATGCATACTTCTTTCTTGGGACATTCTAAGCAGTGTTCCCAGTGAGTTTTCTTTACTAAGGAAGAATCCAGAGCACAATTTATTGGTACTTCTTAAGCTCCTTTATTTCTTTATTTCTTTATTTTTGTTTTTTGTTTTATTAAAATATTTTAAAATTTACATATACTTGCCATTAATTGTAATCCCCATGTATTCCCCATCACCATCTCACCAGTGCACCATCACCTCAGTCCCTTGTGCTCCCATCTTCCCTCAACCAAGAGCCAAGAACCTAGGCCCTGAAGTCTTGACGCTGTGATCTGCACATTCATTGCTGTTTTTAATATGTGAGGGAAACAGGAGTAGATTATTAAACCTTCACTGTCAAATGCTCGCAGGGGCCTCCTGAGAACAGGAGTTTAAAGAAACCCCGTTCTCTCTGTCTGTGCCCACTTGGAATGTGTGATAATTTGGACATGCCAAGCTGGCACGAACCTCTGTACTTTCTACTAAAAATAACTGTGCTAAGCACATCTCTTGTGTCAGTAATGGACCTGTTTAACCTTTCTTGGGGAAGGTTATTTGTAGCCTCCATTTTTAGCAGTGATCTTTGCCTTAAGAAATAAGCATGGTAATATTTAAAACTATTTTTTGTTAGCTTGAAAGTTGCCTTTCAACTTGTAGAGGAGACTATGTCTTCTTTTGTTGGAGTTACTAAAGGTGTGATGAGGGGAAAAAATACACTATTCCTTGAAAATGTTTTATAAGTGAGACGTTTCAATCCCCTCTTGGCATATTAATGAGATCTGATCAATGTCAGACTTGGTACTTTTAACTGAAAAACTCCTACGGATTCCATTTTCCTCCAAAATGGAATTTTGCCTCTAATTTATGCTATAATATCCTTTTCACTTCCTGTCCTTAATTCAAGGAGACAAGAGTTTATGCTGAATGGTATATATTTTTCTATGCTATTCCTCTTTAATACTCTTGAAAGATTTTAACAAAGCAGCTTCACTAAGCTTCTCATAAAATAACCAAGAGTCCACTAGGTAACATTCTCTAGGCTATAAAATAAGATGGAAAGAATCTCACAAGTATGTTTGCTGGTCCCAAATCAAAGAGGACCTTGAGTTTTAAGTGCAAGATATAAATGCTTCTATTTATTTGTTATCTAGGAGGCTGGCAAAGACTGGAATAATAAACTGGGTTGGAAATTCACTCTTTCAGACTGACTGATGCTTCATTTTTATCAGGAGAAAAGAATATCATCTGTCTGTTAACTCAAGTTTTTCATTAATTTGGTACATCGTTCCAAACCATGACTCACCGCTATGGGAACAACTCAGACCTTTTTTTATCCCATCTGAAAAAGTGAATCTGCTGGGTGGGTGGTTTTGAAAGTCCCCAATAATGGCTGTTTTATGGCTAGTGGCCCACTGTTGTTAAAACCTCACAGCTTCTCTTCTCCCCAGGCATGACGGAGATGGTGCGTAAAATTACTCTGAGCAGAGCGGTGAGAATCATGCAGAATCTCTTTCCAGAGGAGTACAACTTCTACCCTCGCTCATGGATTCTGCCTGACGAGTTCCAGCTCTTTGTTGCTCAGGTAGATGGCACTCTGTCCCCATGACCCTTGAGTTACGTCACGGTTGCAGCTGTGTCCTGGGTCCAGCTGGGAGCTGGGGCAAGGGATCCCCAGGAAGCTGAGACAGCTGTGGGGGTGTCTTAATAGTACACAGTAGGTGTTGGCAGTAACCAAGGCAGCTTGCAGAGTAGCACGGGTAGGGTGACAGGTAGGTAAACTGAGGAAACCGAGCTTGACCAGAGGAGACAGGCCTGAGGCTGATAGTGGGAGCTGGGTCATGGAATCAGGGCATCTGGAGGGAAAAGAGCTGGACAATGTGGTAGAGCCCAGAAGGGTACTAGAGCTGGGGTGTCTCCAGCATCTCATGGTATGAAATGTGGGAAGTCAGGCTGCATTTCAAGGCTAGGACGTAGGTCAGGCAAAATGAGGGGGGAAGCCTTTTAAGGGTCCTGGCTTAAATTTATTCCAGAAGCAATTTTCAAATGACCCAGATCTAAGGAATACATCTGAGCACGAAACGCTTGGAGCCTTCACTGCTGGTTGTGAAACACAACCAGGAGGGGAGCTAAACTCTGGATTCAGGGTGGCCGTTCTGGTTGGCCTGCCAGTGGTTTCATTGAGGTTGCTGTAAAGCCTTGTGCAACTGGCTCCAAGCCCCTCCCTCCAGGGATAACTAACAACAAAAACACCCGATTGTTGATCCTACCACGCTCCACTATTACACCTTTCGGTCCTTTCAGCAATCTTGTGAAGTTGCTTATGTTATTACCCCCATTTTATGGATGAGGAAACAGAAGCTTTGAGAAATGAAGTGATTTGCTTAAGAATTAGGACTTTGCCCCTAGAGAGGATTTCAATACTTAAAGTTTTTTGGGATCTACCTCTCTGCCTCCTTGTCTTCAGCTTAATATTGATTTATAAAGTTTGTAATAAAATTATGATTTATAAAACACAAAAACAGCTTGAAAAGGTTCTTTTTATTTTTTTTTAAGATTTATCTATTTATGCATATAAAAACTGGGGCACAGGCCAGAGGTGCAGGGGGTGAGAGGATTCACCAGAGACAGAGTGGGGAACAGAACAGGCAGATTGACTGAAACACACTGCTGAGGGGAGCAGTGGGCGAGACATGAGAGGTCTGCTGTGCCATGTGGGTCAGCTCCCTGGCCAGGGATCGAACACATGCTCCAGTGGCTGCAGATGCTTCATGGTGCTGTGACTTAACCCCTTGTAACACCAGGGAAACCAGGGGATCCTCTTTAAAAGGAAGCACTATGGGATGCTGGTCACGTGAGTCTGTATAGATGGAATTATGGACCTCAAATTGGTGTGTGCTATTGTATGCAAATTATACTTCAGTAACATTAATTTAAAAATACACTATCAACTCTACTCCACATTTGTTGCCCAATTTCTCAGTTCTGTGCTCTGCTTATGTTATTGTGACTCTGAAATAACTTTCTTTCCCATTTTACATCTATACCTAACTATTCCCCAAAGCCAAATTTTAATGAGATACCTACAATGAGATAACTAAGTGTTGCTGAATAGAGTTCCATAGTTTGAATATACCACAATCTATCTCTTCACCTATGAGCAGACATTTGGGTTATTTCAGTTTGGGGAATGTTAGAAATAAAACTGCAATGGCTAATTATGACCAGCTCTTTTGTGGATATTAGTTTTCATTTTCCTTGGGTAATAACTGAGAATGGAATTTCTGGGCCGTATGGTATGTGTATGTTTAACTTTATAAGTTGCCAGCTGTTCTCTGAAGTGGTCATAGCACTTTACTACCACCCAAGAGAGTGAGTTCTGTTTGTCCAAGGCCACTGCCAGTACTTGGTGTTGTTAGTCTTTTGAATTTTAGGCATTCTGGAAAATTATGGTTGTGTATCTTTATGGTTTTAATTTACACCCCACCCTGATGACTAGATGTTGAGCATCTTTTCAAACGCTTTTTTGCTATTTGAATATATTCTTTTGTTAAGTATATATTCAAAATTTTTGTTTATTTTAATGAGCATCTTATTTTCACCTTGTTGGTTCTTTATATGTTTAGTGACAAGTCTTTGACGTATATTTTGTGATTTATTTGTATATATGTTATGAATATTTTATTTTGACTTTTCCAAGTCTTAATTTTGAAGAGCAAAAGTTTTTAATTTTGAGGAAGCTGATTTATGGTTTTTTTCTTTTATACTCTCTGCCTTTTGTAACATCTAAGACACCTTTACCTAACTAAAGGTTATGAAGAATATATACTTTTTTCTAGAAGCTTTGTAGTTTTAACTTTCATATTTTCTGTGATCCATTTCTAGTGAGTTTTTGTGAGAATAAGGTTGAAGTTTTACTGTTTTTCATTTGAATATTCTGTTGTTTCAGCAACTTTTGAAGTGATTGTCATTTCCCCTATTAAATTGGCTTGATATCCAATGTTGAAAGAATATCCAATATTGATATTCAGTGTTGTAAACCAATTGATATGTATGTTTTGGTCTGTGTCTGGACTCTCTTTTGTCTCACTCATCTGTTTATTCTTATGCTAATATCCCTCATTATCTTAGTTATTATAGTTTTATAGTCAGCCTTGAAATATAAAGCAGGGTGAATCTTCCTACTTTATCTTCTGTATTGCTCTGGCTAGTATAGGCCCTTTGCATTTCCATATCAATTTTGTAGTCGAAATTACAAAGAATGCTACTGGCACATTGGTTGGAATTGCATTGGCTCTGCAGATCAGTTTGGAACAGTGGCCATCTTAATAGTGTAAAGTCACTTAATCCATGCATGACATTTTTTCTCCTTTATTTAAATCTTCCTTAATTTGTCTCAGCAGTGTTTTATAGTTTTCAGAGTACAGGTCATGCACACATTTTGTTAAATTTATCCCTAAATGTGTTTTGTGCTATTTTAAGTGTTATTGTTTGAATTTTACTTTAAAATTGTTTGTTGCTAGTGTATAGATAGCTCAATGAGATTGGAACTTATATCATATAACTTAGTTTGATTCATTGGTCTTTAAATAGTAAAGCAATAGGTTTTTTCTCTAAGCAGTGCTTTAGTTGCATCTAAAATTTTGTGTGCGTTATATTTTCATTATCACCCATCTCAAAATGTTCTCTTATTTCCCTTGGCGTTTCTTTTTTCAGTCATGGTTTATTTAGGAATGTGTTGTTTAATTCTGAAAATAACTTCGGAATTTTCCAAATATCTTTTTTTATTGATTTATAATTTAATCTTGTTGACATCAGAGAGTATACTGACTATTATCTCAAGCCTTCTTGTTTGTGAATGTTCCATGTGTACTTGAAAACAGTATATATTCTGGAGTTTTTGTTATAGCATCTTCAATTAGTTTAAGTTAGTTCTTGGTACTGTAGGTCTGCCTTACTAATTTACTGTATCTTTGATTTAATTAGTTACTGAGAGAATTTATTGAAATTTCCAGTTTTCCCTGTAATTTTTCTGCTTCCCATTTTAGTTTTGTCAGTTTTTACAGATGTATTTTAAAGCTCTGTTACTACCTTGATGATGTGGCCTCTTTTTTTTTTTTTTTAAAGATTTATTTATTTATGCATTCAAGCACTGGGGTACAGGCCAGAGGTGTGGGGGGGTGAGAGGATTCACCACAGAGAGCAGGGAGCAGAACAGGCAGATC